>JAODXP020000035.1:5111017-5156017 GCA_027497455.2 Sardinella longiceps | reverse complement strand
ATCTGCTTCCCGTTTCACACGCCGCTTCCTCTCTCTCTCCCGACGAACGCGCTCATCATGCAGATGTTGTGATAATCATCTTCTTCGCACTGTTTAGCGAGATGTTTACATACCCATCCCCACCCCCCCAAATTACAATGCCTTTATTTCCAGGCTTAACGCCAAGCTGAGTTTCATACCAACACAGACGACACAAAACCCTAGAAAGAAATCGGAGACAGATTGTGTTCTTGCAATGCAGCGTTCAGGCAATTAAGTGATTGACTCACGATTTGAAATCTTGACTGAGAACTTGTCCAGGAAAGATGCATGTTAGCACAAGCAAGCCACTTTTATTTCTTCGAGCCATTTTATTTAATTTGGTGAGTCATGTAATGGGCAGAAAAACGTTGCCGAGTCATAGCACGTAGTCATTAGGCCATTAATGGAGCAGCCTGAGAGGCTGATAAAACGGCACAGTGACTTGCAGGACTCGCGTGGAGAAGTCTGGGGACACTGCGTGCTGAATTTTAATTCTTTTAAAGTATCTGACCAGAGGTACACAGCTATACAGGTACGGGGTCAGTTCTCTGGTATGACCAATTCTGAATTTCTGTGAAACGGCCATAGACCTTAAATTGCGTCACCACTTACATAAAATGAAAAAGATCCATTCAATCCATTCTGAAGCTTTCATCTCTTTAAATGCAAACTACTCAGACATAAAAGAATGGGTTGCACATGGGACGCTAATTAAGCACAAGATGACAGCCATAAACTGCCACATAAAGCAATAATTATCGGCTCTGGCTATCAACAATTCTTAAAGTGACATACCCGCAAAACAACTAATGCCACAGAAACCAACACAGCTGTACTGGAATATTTCTAGGAAACTTCAGGAAAGATCCGATTTCTTTTCTTTCTTTTTTTCTCTCTTTCTTTCTACATTTCAAGGAATATAGGCCTAAATCTTCTTTCACACATTGTCCACTGCTTTGTAAGTTTCACAAACACAAATCACTCACAGTCACGGTTATACACAAACACACCATTAGCACCTCAACCCAAATCCAGCTAGTTCACATTCTGCATCCTGGCCCACCCAAACATTTTGCTGTTTCTTACCTCATCATCCCAGTTGTCCACACACACACACAAAGCACCTCACTGCCCTTCCAAACCCACAGATATGTATACGACACTAAACAAGTGGCCTGAGATAATCCAACAGCTTGTGCGTACACACACACACACGCACACCCCCAAACACACCCACGCACACACACACGCAAAGCACACACCCGCATACACACACACACACACCCCTCGCCTACTTCCCAAGCACCACCCCGCCCTTGCAAAGATGACTCACCCTGACAGGTCTTGCCAGCCTGGCAGTGGGTCATGTGGTTGAGGACGTTCTTCATGGTGCGGCAGTGCGGCAGCGAGCAGGCACGCACCTCGCCGTTGGCCTGCTCGCGCCGCTGGCACTTGTGGGCGTGCAGCAGCAGGACCAGCTGCTGCTGGATCAGCTTGCGCTTCTCCGGGTCGGCCGTGGGGCCCGTGGCCACCCCGCCAGCGCCCGCCACGGCCGCGCCTCCGGCGGCAGCGGTGGCTGCGCCCGGGCCGGCCGCCACCAGGCCCACCGGAGCGCCCATCTGCTGCTGCTGTTGGGCCACCAGACCCACGGTGGCACCCATCTGCTGCTGCTGCTGTGGGGAGCCCTGCTGCTGCTGCATCTGGGACTGCAACAGAGAGAGAGAGAGAGAGAGAGAGAGAGAGAGAGAGAGAGAGAGAGAGAGAGAGAGAGAGAGAGAGAGAGAGAGACAGAGAGAGAGAGAGAGAGAGAGAGAGAGAGAGAGAGAGAGAGAGAGAGAGAGAGAGAGGGAGAGAGAGAGAGGGAGAGACGAGGGAGAGGGAGAGACAGAGAGAGGGAGAGACAGAGAGAGGGAGAGACAGAGAGAGATAGAGAGAGAGAGAGAGAGAGAAGAAATGGGGTGACGGAAGAGAGAGGAAAAGGGTCAGACAAGTGCAACCTGAGGAAAAGGCATGTAGCATCATGCTTCTCCTATGGAGAACAAATGGCTGGTCATTGAAACTTGCATTGTGTATAACTATATAACTAACTATGGGAATGTTATTCCCTAAGCACTTACTTCAAGTCTACTGTTATTCACTACTTAAATTGTAAACACTTGAAGAGTTCAGATGCAAAACCCCCTAACTCCACTTGACCACTTTTTGAGAAAAAGGGCATTGTTTATCAAGCGTTTACAGTGTTTTGATTGTAAACTGATTATTTTAGACACGGCGGGGAGCAGGTTTTATTTTATTTTTTCACAAAAACATTTCATTTACATATTCTAGATTTATACAGGATTCACACAATATCATTAACTCAGTTTTCACAAAAATGGTGTTTAGGGGGTTTTGCATCTGAACTCTTCACTTATTCCAAGACTACCAACATCCAGTGAATAACCACGCCTGTAGCATTGCAAACTTATTCACTTGCTTTCCATCAAGTACACAGTGGTGGTGGTGGTGCATAGTGCACTGTCAGAGGGTCTGTGCCGACTGTGCTACTCACCAGGCCTGCCACGTTGGAGACGGCGGCGCCTTTCAGGTCGGAGGGGAAGGGGGGTAGGCTGTTCTGGAGGGCGGCGTTGACCCCGCCACCTAGCTGCTGGCCCGCACTCTGCCCGTAAGCCTGCCCAAATGGACTACTGTTACCTGCAAGGCCCATCTGCAGAGAGAGAGAGAGAGAGAGAGAGAGGTGAGTAATGAGTCTAACAAATAATACTGACTGATAAAGCAATTTTTTGTCTTTTTCTTTCGCTTTTTTTTTTTTTTTTTTTAAAGATATGGGTGAGAGGATATCTTCTGGGCCAACTTTCATTCAGATGGCTAGATGAAATGTCTTCAGATGAAGTAATTACACAAAAGTTACAATTCGCTGAATGCAATTTAGTGTACCGTCTTAAGAAGCAGTTTCCTTCCTAAAGTCAATGGCCAAAATTCTTTGTCTAGAAGCACAAGCGTATGGACACGCACATAATTGGTTCTGAATCCTTTCACAAACTCCAGACAAGCCACTCACTACCAAGTCCCTATGTCGATTAACATCTCTCTCTCTCTCACACACACACACTCTCTCTCTCGCTCTCACACACACACACACACACACACACACACACACACACAGTCCTTAGAGAAAAGGAGGTGCTGGCTGTCCGCTTTTGGCAGCCCCCAGCCGTCTCCCCTCCTCTCCTCTCCTCAGCCAGAGGGAGAGAGAAAAGAAGGAAATCTGGGGGAGCTGAAGGGGGCCCCTGTCTCTTCCCCCCCCTCCTCCTCCTCCTCCTCCGCAACCCCCACCCCTCGTCCTTGTCTGAGGCACAGCTGGCCGGGAGACTGCCTGTGTGCTGCTGACCGACTGCCGGCCGGCTGGGCGGACAGAGACCCAGCTGAGAGGCCGAATGCCGGCAAGGGGAAGAAGGGGAGGGGGTGGGTGAAGATGGGGGGGGACGATTCACACACACACACACACACACGCACACATCATACACACACACACACACACACACACACACACACACACACACACACACACAGCTGAGCGGCTCCTTCAGTCAGCACTAGAGCAAGGCCCACACTCCACTTCTTGCCTCCTCCTCTTACTAACAACTCTAACCTGCTTGCGTGCATACACACACACACACACACACACACTTTCTCTCCCCATTCCCCTCACCCCCCCCCCCCCTCTTAACGCAGTGGTAATGCCTCATATTTAAGTACAAAATCTTGGGGATTGTCTGGGGAGCCGGATGGCAGACATTGTGCTGCTGCAGGCTGAATGGAGCGGCCTGTGAGGCGGGGGGCTGCTCAACAGCTGTCTGCTCCGAGTAACGAGCGTATCTGATGCCGTGAAACCATCTGCAGCACAGCTAGGTCTCTGACGAACGCCTTTTATTTCTTAAACCGACTTAAGGCCCTCCGCAAACCGGTTCCGACAGCATTGCGGAGCACTTTTGAATTCAACTATTTTTGCAATGAGCCTAGTACAGTAGCCTGTGGAATGGATGTCAATGGACGGCTCCGACAACATAGACTTCGTAATTCACAATCGACGGGGGAAGAGTTCGGCGCTGGTTGCATTGAAATAAAAAACAATGGAATAGAATGTTGGTAGCGGAGTGCAGAACACTTTGTCAGAGCCGGCGTGCGGACGGATTTAAACTGACTGAGGGGCCTGATTTTTAATTCAAAACTATTTTCAAACTAAAACTGTGTGCCGGATCACATATCTCCAAGCTGAGTCACACTGAGTCAACCAAGCCAATCAACAGTTTTCTTGGTGCTGAAGAATCCAGGGAACATCAGAATAGACAAGCACCACTTTGATGCCAACAATGTGTCTGTGGTTGACGCACATGTTTGAATGTAGACGCGGTGATGGATTTATCGGAGATGAACGTGCGAGGCGCTTGATGGATGTGTGTGTACGTGGAGAGTAAAGATGATAAACAGGTCTCTAGTACACCGGGGTTGTAATGGATGTGGGACGGATATGCTTGTGGTGTGTGTGTGTGTGTGTGTGTGTGTGTGTGTGTGTGCGCCTCAGTGTCAGTGATGGATGCATCGCTGAGGAATTGCTTGCATATTGCTGCTGCACCTGAGAAACGATCAACAAGAACAAAACAAAAAACAAAACAAACAAACAAAAAAAGTCCCTGAAAATGTCAAGTGATTGTCACACAATTTGCTGATCAACAAACCATCAACCAACAACCTGCACTGGAAATATTTCTACGAAGTGCTACTAGACTACAAAGTCTAGTGTGTGTGTGTGTGTCACGTGAAATTTTCATTCTCGGTGTCTGGATGTGAAGAGCACATGACGATGCGAGAGGTTGAACACAAAGCACAGGAGATCTCAGAGTATCCGACACTAGACATGAAAACCGCAGCGCAACCTTCAAGAGTGTGCGGGTCCGCTACTCACAGCACTTCAGCCCGCACTCAGTAACAAGACAAAACCACAACTGGTTTCATTATGGCTGAAGTACCACTTCACACAGTTTCACACTCTATACACTACAATACCTCCCCTTTCGATACATGTCCTCGCTAAAGAGGCCTGTTGTGTTTTCCGAATTCAGCACCAATTTTTTTTATTTTTTTTTTTACCAACAAAGGAAACGTCTCCTTTTAAAAGGCAAAATTAAGTCAAGCCCACATGTCAGGTAGAAGTGTTTAAGTAGGCAGTTTTTCAAAGACTAAGCCTATACCACTTTCGCTTCCTTTGTGTGAAAAAAAGGTCTGTGCACTTTTGCAGCAAAACCGCCGTTATATTTCAGGTTTGGGATTTTTTACTCATCCTCATTCACCTGATAATATCAATATCCTCACACCCACTCCCTCTCCAAAAAACAGACGGTGATACGGTCATAAGGAAATGACCACACTACACTGATCTCTAATTAGAATGTTATCTGTCTAAATCCTACTGCCAACAAGTTAAAAAACAAACTAGGGAAATTTATATTTCCGAACGGGTAAACAAAAAAGATAATCAAACTGATATGGCCTAATTAAAGACGCATAAACTGACAAAAAGACAAAACCATCTCTCGCTTATCCATCTCAAGTCACAAGCCTCCTGCACTCTTCTGTACATACACCAGGGGTTCTTAAAGTTATGATTGAACTGAGGGCCACCAAAGGAGCAGTGAGAAAAAAAAAAACTGAGCAATACCATTTAGTACCATTTTAATGACTATGTTGCATCTTTACAGTTCACATTTATCGCAATAAATAAATGACTGTAGATGCTGCTAAACACCACTAAAAGGAGATTGATTCTTTCACAACAATGTACGGTTTTAGCCCGTAATATTTTTGCGGGCCGCCATTGTCCCCCGGGCCGCACTTTGAGAACTTATGTCCTAGAGTGTGGGATGGGGCCCCTGTTGTCAGCGCTGAGGGCAGCCTGAGCGTGCATGAGGAGCAGTGAGGCCTGATTGCTTCCTTTTGACTTCCTGCGCAGGCTGGAGTGTCTCAGCCACACACATACACACACACCCGAGACACACACACGCATTCTCGGTCTTTGGCCCCCCCCAGGCTCCCTGCCGACTCCGCACTCACGCACACAGGCCATGGCAAACTTCTAACAATGGAGGAGGAGGCAGGACAAATCATGGAATGATTAGCCAGTCAACCCGCTGGCGGAAGAGGCGCTGCCAGATTTGTTGGCGTAAAGTCCTCTGTGACACAGACGCTCTCGTCATTATAAGGATAAAAAAAATAGTGCCAAAATGTTTAAGAAACGCATGTGCTCATGAATAAGTCCCTTTATTATGGGACTGAATGGTGTAGTCAATACCAGCATTACGTAATATAACCATACCTTTGAGGGATGCATGTTGTTGAGACAAGGCACATCAAGCAATATTTTTATGCTAATTTACAAACTTTGTAGTCCCTTCCGATGATTTAATGCCTCACTATGTCGTTAATGACGACTCTCTCTGTTGGTGCGAATTGCAGATATTGCACTTGCGGAATCTTAAAACTGTGAACCACTGTTAAACGAAACCGAAACTGAAAAAATCATCAAAATCATGAATATTTTACGGCACCCCTCAACGAGCCCTCACTTTGAGAACCCCTGATGTAGACTGGCAAGTTAATATGCGATTTCTGTTTCCATCAGTTTTGGTTTCGCATAAGAGTGGCTCACGGTTTAAGATGTGCCTCATCTCAACAACATGCATCCTTCATCTTTCGACAGACTCGTGCAACACGGCCATGCTTGACTGACGTCACTTTAATTTTTCATAACTGCAAGGCCCTAATTTAAAAAATTTGCCTTACAGTAAGGTATAACAATTAGACAAAATATATTTTGTTGCAACCAAAAGCCACTAAATTAAATTGACATAATGCGCTCACAAGAAAACCTAAGCAACGCTTTTTTTCAACTGTTAGGCTACACACGCACACGCACATAGACCTGAAGAGAGATGAAGTGGAGGTGTTTTAGAAGTCTCCACACATGCTAATTGAACAATTAAGCAGTCTGGAAATAAGTAAATCTAATTGAGTCAATTAGACGAGGTGACAGTAAAACAAAGACCTAAGCCATTTCATGCCAAAGCTTCTGCTGAATGAGCCCATTTCCAGCAGTGCTGATGAAGGTAGTTTAATGTGATGCGACTAATTTATGCATTGTCTGCACTCACAACACAAAGAGCTACAACAGGCATGGCACTGTGTCAGTGAGAGCGAAGCTGCACATTAAATCACTGTTGAGTGCTGCATGCTTAAACATTAAGATAGCCAATTGTTGGACAGCTTGCAAAACTACAAAAGTTTGACATCAATTCATTTTAATCGTGTCAAAATGTACAATTTTCAAAAGGATGGCCATTCCTTTCATTCAAAAGAAACTAGGAATACCGCATAAATACAATGAACATGAGGCTACCTCATAGTGAAGACGACAGTCACTTCACAGGCAAATGTGCAATATTACTAAATTATATATAAGTCTTAAGTGACTCTTACCTTGTTCATGTTGCTGGCCTGTTGAGCGTTGAGTGCGGCCTGTGTGAGCGTCTCTGCCAGGACGCTGCCCGCAGCAGCGCCCCCGGCTCCCGCAGCACCCACCGCAGCTTGGGCCTGGTACTGCATGGCCCCTCGACCCCGCCCGGCCGAGCCCAGTGTCCCATTCAGCACCTGGCCCTGCTGGCCCACTGCACCCTGGCCCAGCATGCCGTGCGCCTGCCCGCTGTTCAGCATGGCTTGGCTGAATCCCGCGGCATTCATGCCCATGGCTACGTTGCCGTTGCCGTTGGCACCTCCGTTGTTCGTGGCCTGGACTCCTGCGTTGGCTCCGCCGCCGGGCTTGGGTGGCTGAGGCGAGGAGTGTGACGGAGAGCCGTGGCCCAGGGGGCTCTTGCCCAGGGCTCCGAGCTGCCCGCCCCCTAGGGTGGCGCCGCCAGGCGGGGTGTTACCAGCACCCAAGCCCCCAGGTAGGCTGGAACTGCCGCCGCTGCTGCCTGCTCGCAAGAGCTCCGACAGCTGCTTGTGCTTGGCGGCCGCGTCGGGCATTATGGAACCCGCTCCCCCGCCGCCAGGGCCCGGGGTTCCTCCTCCGGGTCCGGTGCCACTGCCGTTGGAGGAGGGCAGCAGGCCCAGGTCGCCGCCGTTTGGGATGAGTTCATCTGGAAGATCATTCTCTAGGTCGTCCCAGGACAGGCCCAGGTCTGTAGGAAGAGAGCAAAGAGAGAGAGCAGAGGATGAAGATTCTGGGCTGCCTCTAGGGTGTCTGTAGCTGGTCAAAGGTATCATAGCACAGCAGAGCAAGTCACCTTTTCTAAGCCTTACATGAGTGCTGTCAGAGGGGTGAATAAAAATTCCCTGACAAATTATGAAAACAATTATGCTAAGGCATCCATGCTCAGGTGTTTGGGGATCCGATATAATAAGAAGCCCTCTGTCTTTCTAGAAAACGAGAGAATAAAGGTGGCTGGGAGCGACTGACTTACTATATGTGTGTGTGTGTGTGTGTGTGTGTGTGTGTGTGTGTGTGTTTGACACCCGCCAGCCAGAATGGAATTCTCCCAGCTAATAATCCAGCCATTTAACACATCCATTTTAGACTGCAAACATGCCTATCTCTACTCAGGCACTAGGAGCTTGCTCTCCCTCACTCCACCTCAGTCACACACACACACACACCCCTACGCTGTGAGATCAACAGAGAGAGAGAGCATGTAATCAGTGCTCAGCTTTAGCCGGCTGTAGCGGATGAAGGGGGAGGGGGGGTGTCGGAAGCCGTTTCCCAAGTCCCATTCACAGCTTAGACGGGTGTGAAAACCCAAACCAGCTGGGAGGGCATTTTAGAGTCTTCTCCACAAGAACATGGATGCAAGCAAAGTGTCACTACACTACCCTCACGGACGCTACAAGCAACAAGCTCTCTCTGAAAGGCTGGGAGGTGCGAGGACCTACTGCCTGCAGCTCAAGGACTAGTGTAACAAAGAGCACATGCTTGTCAACTTGATCTAACTGGTCTGCAATGTTTTATTTTCTGCATTTTTTTTTTGTCTCCCACCAATTCACAATCAGTCAGCATGACCACATTTAACTGACCAAAACCACTCTGGGTTGGCGAAGCTGGGGTAATCATGCCCATAAGAAAGCCAGTGCAGCATGGCACTGTGGTGACAAGCTAAATTCATTCTGCAGCACAAGCATTACTACGGGTATCCGAATGCACAACTCCTCCTCTGCACCGACTCCTCTACTACAAGCACCTCCACTGACAACACTACAACTACCAACTACTACTGCTGCTGCTATTCACAGAGTCTGTGAAATCTGGTGTGATTCAACACATAGCCTAGGCCATACATGGGCAAACTAAGGCCCGGGGGCCAGATGTGGCCCGCAGAGCTATTTAATGCGGCCCGTGGAGCCTTCCCAAAATAAAATAATTTCTCATTTAGTCATGGTGACTTTAAATATCAAATGTGTTGTATTCATGAAATGCAAATTCCACCCTTTTAAACCTGCATATTAACATGTCCTCTGAAGAAAGTGGTTTGAGACTTGCCAATCTACCGACAACAGTTGGTTAACTGTTAACACCCGGCCCGTTAGTCAAAATCTAAAAGCCAATGTGGCCCCTTGGCCAAAATAATTGCCCACCCCTGGCCTAGGCCCTGCTATTTGAGGTCACAGAGTTCTGTCTGTGCAATGAAGAGCAAGAAAATTTGGATACAATCTAGACAGAATAGCAAACCGCCGGCTAACATTAAGTGAATGGGGCATAGGGAAATTAAACTGAAAGTGAGTCTGTCCAAGCCTGAATTAGTTAGTGTGGTCCGTCAGTTCACTATTCGGCCTATGTTTTCAAAGTTGCTGCTCCAGCAATTTACTTGAGAGAGTTAACTTTCGTGTATTGTCAGCTTCTGAATGCGCTTGCTTATTTCTTGTCAAGTAAAATATTCCATGCCATGAATTGGCCCACAATGGATCACCATCGAAAAAAAAAAAATCTTCTGGTTGGTTATAAAAGCATGTGATTATTTAGTTTGCGTGAAAGCCAGGCTAATGACCTCCAAATGTTGACGTGAAGTTGGCGTCTAAGTCAGATGGCATCTGAAAAGCGTTTTTGGTTTATTGGTTGAGAAGTAGGTTGGTTTAAATGGCTTTAAGATAGCCAGTGGACATATAAAACCAACACTTTCATTTGTAATTAAGTAGCCAAGAGAGTAGCCTGGCCTGGTTAGCCTTGGCTAACCTCACCCTGGGGCTAAAGACCTCCGCAAACCAGTACTGACAGGATTGCAGAGCGCTTTCGAATTCCACTATTTCGCAACAAACCAAGTACAGTAGCTTGTGGAATCAACAATGGGTGTCAATGGACGGCTTTGACAAAATAGACTTCAATCGTAATTTACAATCAATGGCGGAAGAGTTCAGCACTGGCGTGCATTCAGATTCATCTAACCAACGTTCATTGCAAACATGTTCGCATTTAACAGAGGAATTTGAACGATTTTGTAGCCTGGGAGTTCCCATGCTCCTTTGCACGCTTATTTCATTTCACTCTGCAAAGCAGCGTGGTGACCATGGCTGATTTTCTCGCTTACTTTCCGTATCCAATCACAGAACAAAAATGGACTAGTACGGCCTTCGATTGCATTTAACGTCACGTGGTGGCTCTGGTATTGGCTCCGAGCTATGTACAGACGCTATGATAGACATTCGTAGCGCTCAATAAGAGGCTCTGGACAATCGTTAACGATGCTTCCGCTACGAGAGATGCAATAAGTAGGTCTCCAGACTAAATATCACTCGTGATTTTTAGTTTGGCATTCGCCAGGCTAACGATTTTGTGTAATGTTCTAAAAAGTTTGTTCTTAACTCTAAACAAAAATGGCAAACTGAGTAGAAATTACTCGTAGGAGGCTATTAATGTGAGACAACGTTGTTGTGAGGCATGTTGATAAAAAACAATGCTCTACTGGATGTACTTCCAATCGGAGGCACAAATTTTCTATCCAGCATACTGGACTGTTTCGCACTACCTCCTCAGACCGTTCGCCTTCGCTCGCAATAGTTAGCCAAAAACTGTTCACCTATGTTCGTGAACGTTCGCTATGTTAGGCGAATTTAAACGCACCTCTGGTGTGCAGGGTTGCATTGAAAACAATGGAATGAATTTTGGAAGAGGAGTGCTTAGCACTGTGTGTGCGGACAGCTTAACACTACCAAATGGTGAGTCCATTGTTCTCTAACAGCAACCACAGCAGCATGAGGACATGACCACCAGTGAGACAGAATTTTAGACAGACGGGTAGAGACTCGTTCTTATACCTAGCCTACTGACAGCACTCGGCAACATCAAACAGGGCTGGATTGCACAGGTCATATGTCTGGCTGGCTGGTCATAACTCAACATTCTAAATCCAAACTGATAGTTACGCCCGTTAAACCATGTAGGCATAGGTCTTCCTCTTTCTAAGAGCGGGTGTAAATCGCCCGCCTAGTCAACAGCAGGTGTAAACTGGGTGTAAATCACCACTTCTAAAGTAGTAGCTCTTAAAGTTTAAATTTACGTTTCAGCTGTGTACACCAACTATATTGCAAACACTGAACCAGTTCCACTGCTAACAAGTTAGCAATGGCGTAAATAAAATGTAACTTTCATCCTTGTCAAATTAGTTTAATATTTTCATTGGAAAAAAAATAAAATATATATTTTTTAATTAATTTTAATTAAGAAACATTACATTTAGTGAATTCCTTTACAAAACATCTAGGTAGAATAGCTTTATGAAGAATCTTGCTAATACCCTTTTTAATGTTTGTGCCTCGTTGTATGGTTGAGAACCTTATTCGAGGTCTTGGCCAAAGATACTTGCCTACTCAACCCTCTCCGTCCCGTCTATCCATAAACATTTTCGCAACAGTTAAAAAATAAATCATTAGGCTACTCTGTTTCTGACAGCAAGCTGACAGCTGCTTTATCAGAGCCTCAATTTACAGTACATATTTCCTCTGTCCCATGTAGGAAAAGATGTCTCTGTTAATGTGCACTTTTTATTCCATAAATTTTATTCCATACAAAGACCACATCAAGAAGCCTTGGATTTTTTATTGAGCAAAAAGCATGCTGTATCTTTTCTGTGTTTTATAAACTTCCACCACTGTTGCTTTTGACCGTTTCCGACCATGGTCGTTTGTTTTGCAAACCGTCAGTAGAATCTTTTCAACAATCAAGAGAATGCTCTATGATTATTCCATAGGCAAACACATGAACATGCATCCCTAAATACAGGCGAAGTTGAGCCGGGGTGCAAGTCCAGCTTGGTGTAACCGATGTAAAAATATATCCTAAAGACTGAAGACCAATTCAACAGTTAAAGAGTGTTTCTCAAAGTCCAGAATGCTTCCTAGGTAGCACACTAGCCTTGGAAGTCGTAAACTTGAAAAACAAGGTTCCATCAGGGCATCCTTGAAAAATCTATGAACAAAAGCCTCTGTCCTCGCTAGAATTCAGAAGGATGCTTGACTTTGGTACAGTACTTGGCGACAGATAATGACGTGGAATGCTCGAAAAAGCAGCCTTCCAAGCATGCTTCCTCGACTTTGAGAAACACTCAATATCAGGCTTAGCAAAGACCAGTGCAACCAACCCCACTGATCACATTGTATCCATCCTTTTCTGTGGAAAAGCTACACCACAGATATTGACTACAACAGCCACTACTAACCCTCCCAAGACTGTGTGTGCTGCAACTAGAACTGCTCCTACTCCTAATGCTAAGAGGGCTTAGTACTGCTCTTGCCCTTAATGCCAAGACGGCGACACTACTACAACCTGCACAACAACTGCTAGCAGCACCACTATCAATGCTACTACTCCAGCCAACACTTGAGTGCTCTGCAGGGGAGGGGAGGGGAGCCTCATTGCCATGCGGAGTGCGTGCCGTGCCACATCCAGCAGCCAGCAGCCTTAATGAGAACGCTTGGCCCTGCACGCTTCCCACAGTAAACACAGCACTGGCTCCACTACACAGGGACCAGCACCACTGTGGCTGACTGTGTGCATCCCTGAGAGGGGGACTGCGAGCGAGAGAGAGAGAGAGAGAGAGAGAGAGAGAGAGAGAGAGAGAGAGAGAGAGAGAGAGAGAGAGAGAGGTAGGCAAGAGTGTGTGTGTGTGTGTGTGAGAGTAGGGGGGGAATGCGTGTCGGTGAGGGAGCAAGCTAGCGCTTTTTCCCAGCTTGACTGCTCTTTCCCAGTCCAGCCACTCAGTCGCAGCCAGACATGCACGTCCCTTGACACTGCCAAGAGCGCACACGTGCTCTCTCTCACTCTCTCTCCGTCACACACACACACACACACACACACAGCAGCCTAAGATGATCCCTTTCCCCCTCCCCCAACCCACTCCATGTGCTGGCGCAGGGCCAAAATGCAAAGCATTGTTTTGGTTTGGTAGTGCCGTCAAGCCAGGAGTCCTATCGGGAGAGGCAAGCTCTCGTGTGCACTACATACCCCCACCCCCCCCACCACCCCAATAGCCCCAAACCTTCACTTTTTCACTCCTCACCAAGTCTCTCCCACCCTTCTCTGTTACACACGCTCTCACCCTACCACTTGATGAAGATATGTGTGTGTGTGTGGGTGGGGTGTGTATGTGTGTTTGAGGGGGGCAGGGAGTAGCACTATGGCCTTGGGGGCTATAAATAGCAAGGCTCGCCCCCTCTCTAGAGAGGAGCTACAGACCACGGTTGTCACTCAGCCCTCTGGCACATGGAGAGCAGCCAGCCAGCCAGTCGACCGACCGGCCTATCAGTCGACCCATGAGCTGGAGGAAAAGCGGCCGGGGGAGGTGGGGTGGGGGTGAAGAGCGCTGAGGTGAGGAGCTTGAAGAGGGGAAGACTGCTGGCAGACAGGTGCAAGACGCCTGGGATTTCACTCAGCGCCTCCTCGCCCTCCTGTGCCCCGATGCAACATCAAGCAGTGGGGTGGTGAGTAAAAGGGTGGGGATGGAGGGGGGAGAGGGGGACACACAGACGCCTCTCTGAAGGGAGGAGATTTGTTTCCCCTCGCTCAGATTACAGGGAGGAGCAGGAGGCGGAGGAGAAGAATCATGCCGGTGCTGGGTGTGTGTGCGTGTGTGTCTGTGTGCTTGCGTGTGTGTGTGTGTGTCAGGATTTGGGGGGAGGTGGGGTTGTCATGCTAGGGCTCACATGAAGGACTGGGGCCTCACACTCACAAACTCTCCCTGAGAGCTCAGATGAGGACCTGACAGAGTCAAGGATGGAACCACAGCACAGATTGCAGGTATAAATGGTGAGGAAGACGTTCAGAAAAGAGTATCGGACTGAGATGAGACGGAAGCCTGAGAGTAAAAGGACAAGGGAAGAAATGAAAGCCACACTAGACACCAGGGATGTGTCACACCAGGGGGGAGGGGGAATGCGTGAGAGAACTTTGCGTGTTGGCATTTCCAATCCTGTTTCCCCTCCTCTGTTCCACAACAGCACTGTGACTGCACTCCAGCTGTGTCCGCCAGCCCCCCAACTAAACGGAGCTGGATCTGTTCAGGGTAATGAGACAACAATGGCTGGTCTGCAGCAGCTCTGATCAGACCGAACACCACCAAAACAACACAAGCAATTTCACACTGTAGTGGAAATTACAGCAGGAAACCCATTTCAGCTGCTATAAATGATACAAAAAAAAAAAGGGGGGGGGGGGGTTAGGGGGACGTGTGTTTAATTGATAAGCTAACTTTGGGGCCACAGCGAAGACTGATCCCCAAGCTCACGGTCAAAGACGATTCATTTCAAAACGTTCATTGGAAGGGCGTTCCTATATAGGGGACCACTGCTAGAATCTCCTCCAGGTTCTAGGGAGGTTCGATGGAACTCCAGGGAGAAAACTGAAGAAACACAAAAAGACAAGACAAAAAAAAACCAAGCAAAAAAAAAACAACACACACAACAGAACTTTCCTCATCCACAGCTCCTTTACCTGAGTCACCGCAGACAGCTCATTGTGGAAGGAGTGGGTGGAGGTATTGTGACTTGTTAATAAGCAGCCATTAGATTAGAATAGACCGCAGAAATAAAAGGCAACGAAAGGCACAGGAGAAGAGGGCGGCCTTTCAAAACCTGCAATTAGAGGGCTTTGCCAACCACATTTCCAGGCTCTGAAGAGCTGACCGCGCTCCGTGTTACCACCTCCTGCCTTTCACTCAAACACTCGTCTCCGTCCTCTATGCATTTTCTCTCGTTCCTCCCTCCATTCCTTCTATAAGCATCACCCCCTCTCCTTCCCCTCCATCTCTCTTCCAACAGTCATTCTCCCTTATCCCCTATTAACTTCCTTAGTCCTTGTTTCATATTAGTCATCTCTGTCTCCCATCATCATCGTCCTCCTCCTCCTCTTCAGCTTCTGTAGGGCAAAGTTCCTGTATCCTGTATCAAATGGCAGTGTTCAAGCCTGAGACTTCTTACAGGACCTGGTGTTCTGAAGCTAGCCAAGGTCCGACAAAGAACTTGCCATGAGGTTCTGGAGAGGGCCATCATTGGATTGATTGACTAGTTCACTCTCCTCTGAACACGTCACAGTTTTCATGTCAACAAGCCTAAATAAACAAAATTGTTGCATCACTCTATGTACCTCCATGGTCAATTCAGGCTATTTACAAACCAAGATGCCCATGCATCACCATCTCAGGGTCACATAGCTATCTGTTAAAATAGTGGTGGACGCTGAGAAGAATGGAAGGTGGGGGCCGGTAGGTGCGGAAAGCCCCTGACTGGGGTGACAGATGGCGTGAGACGGGTAAGGGGGTGGGGGGGACGGGGGGGCGCGTGCAGGCACTGTTTGAAGCCAAAAGCTGACAGAAGGCCAGGGCCAAAAGTCAGGGAGAGGGGTGTTCCAGCGTGAAAGCGTGACCAGCAGCACTGGACCATTGTCTGGCGTAATTAAGTGGGGAGCCTTTAAAGCGCACTGCCACAAGGGCTTATTGGATTAACTCCGAAATCGGAAAAAGGGGGCTGCAGTCTATAGTGCCTGTGAGGGAGGGAGGGGGGAGAAAAAGGGGGTTCCTTCCATCATCTTCTAGGGGGTACCAAAGACAAACAAATGCTACAGGATGTGGAGATCAGGTCTACATTCCAATTTCTTTCAAAACGATACTCCAACAGGGGAGGTGACATGAACTTCTCATACAGTTATTTTGAAAAAAAAAAAAAAAAAAGAATGCAGATTTATTCTAGCCTGTACACTGTTAAATGGACTACACTGTAATGCGGTGGACATTTTCACCACAGGGCGTCAGGAGGCTTTGGAGGCAAAACCCATTACCTCAGTACCATCTAAATGCTTCATTATGATGGGCAATAAAGACCACCCTAAAACCCCCGGCCCATTCCATGTGCCATCCTGACACAACTGCCATTTGTCCAAAATACCACAAAAGAATCCAAAGGTTCCAAATACAGAAGCAGATGTTGCATTTCAGCCTCAATCTTCGACTAGCTACACTCTGCAGCATGACGTTAAGGCACTTTAAACACCTCAATAAACACATTTAACAGCATGGACAACCCTTAAAGTCGCATTTGTTTTTTTTCTAAATAAGCCAAGCAGTCTTGGAACTGAATTAAGGAAAATTGATTACCCTAATTTGACAGTGGCATCTAATTTTTTGCATGCTTGGAGACTTAACAAATGAAGTAAAATACAAGCATACACAGCATTCTAATCTCCAGTTTTCCCCATCAAAAAGAACCCAGCACACAATGTCTGTTTAATTGAAAACATTAGCCTGGCTTTGCCTTCCTACGTAGTTCCGCTTAATGATCATCTCCCTCCATGACTCCGTCCGGCATTCCGGCCATTGGCATCGCTTGCATCGAACAATTCCATACAGAGCTCAAAAGCAAGTAGGATCGAGAGTTGTGAGAGATTATATTGGGATTCTACTGTTGTAGGGACGCTTATTTCACAACCTAGCTGGTGCATAACGTTAGCGATTGGGTGAAATCAGATTTAATCGTTTCAAATAGCTACAGTTCACACCTCCAGCTTGCAATCGTTTGTCAATGGTGAAATGTCAGACCCTTGTACGAAGCTAAAGCAGAGACCAAGGGGATGGCCAAAGCTAGGCTATAAAAACATGCAGTACACATAGACCTAATTAGGCTATGTTAAGGGCAGCATATGTACATAGAAATGAATAGCATACAATCAAAATGGCTGCTTAAATCAATAGGCTAAGTGTTCAGCAAGGTTGACAAAAAAAGCGGTAACAACTTCCACAGACTATGACGGCCTACTGTACTGATGTACAGAAACGCTCCTTTTATTATTTGTTTTGAGAGAGGAGTTTGAGATAACAACTTTAACCCACTAGCTAATTAACAAGCTACAGTAAATATAAAATATGCTAGTTAACGTTAAAGGTTACAGTAGAAAGTTGCAGTGAATTAAACATTTTCTTTTAGAAATTAGAAAATTATTTATGCCAACGGTTTTACATGAAATTGTATTTTTGGTCAATATACAACAGCGAATTAGATGATTTGGATAGTGTCCAACTCATTGTTTCCATGGCGAAAATGTTTCTTCACTCTCCATATTTACACTATGACAGGGCAAATTAGACTATGGTGGGCCACAACAGTCTCGTCAACGAAGATTTATGGGCACAGGCGGAAACAACGCAGAAATCACTCATTTATCTAAGTTGCGTTTAGAATGGCAAAAAAACCACTTTTTGTATAGGCTACACAAGTTTTTCATTCAGTTCTTTAAGTACAACTGCACCAGTAAGAATATATGCAAAACTTGATTTAAAATGTATCTCTTCCAGTGATGATCAGTTGCTGTTTTTTTTACCCCTGAAAATAACAATTAGGCTACACGCTTCAAACAGAGAACCTGAGTGGGAGGATCACAGTGAGCATTCAAGGAACGACAACAAGAAGCATCCCAAACAATAATAGGCAGCGTATCTAAACAGATGTACAAGTTTTGTATTTGAATGAGCTGTGAACAACTGAAGTTTGAAAATAAATAAATATATAAATATATAAATATCACACCAACTCATGAGGGTATGGGGAGTTAGGATGAGAATTGATAAACTAGCAGGAAGTTGTCTAGTTGAAACGATGTCTTTATCAATTTCTCTTCTCAATGCCAGCACGTTCTGGAGATCATGATTGTTATTATAAGGTTAAAGTCCCTCCCTACACACAGTAGTTTTCTTATCAGAAAGACACACATCACGAGTCTTGTGTCAGTTGATGGAAAATAAATAATTAATATAACCAACAGTTAGTAGAACCTGCTGTTGAGGTGACTTGTGTAGACAACACCACTTTCTAGAGCAAGATCCAGGTTATAGTCTGACAAGCCAGACCATCACATAAACGTAGTCTGCCCACGAGTGATAGACCCTCAGGTAAGACGACTAAAACCTCAGCGCAATCTAACAAGTCGATTCAAACAACGCTAAGCCTGCCCAATGACTCCCTGTCCAGATAGAACGTTGTGATGGGCTAAACACCACGATGTCGGAATACAACCTAGAGTGTTGCATTTGGATTTAAACAGCTCAGACACCATCGATGTCTGAGTACAACATATGGCTGGTGGCTATACGTAATCGCTGAGTAAATTCAATTTGCTACCAATAGAGTACATCTAGAGTTCTAGGCTAGGTTATACTGGGTATGCGTGTGGAATATGAAAGGTGTCATGAACCTGAAACATAACCCTGCTTCCAGACGGCCATCAAAAACATTTCAGAGGAGAGTTTATGAAGTCCCATTTGAGCGTCTATCTGGTTAATCTGGCTAATAAATCAGAAGCTTCCTCTGCATTGGATATGATAATGAAATGCAAAAAGGTCATAGAGAGCATATAATTGATAGACTTTTGCCAGTTCAAAAAAAAAACAGTTCTCACTTTTTTTGTCCCCCAAAGGCAAAATAGAATCACTTGTCTGGAGTTACGGAATAGTCATGGTATTCTTTTTTCATCTTCTTCCGTCCAATAACAGTGAGCAAAATGTATCAATTTAATAACATAAATCAGGGAGTTAAGAGTGCCTGTGTCAAAGTCTTATCTGGTTGGATCAATTCTAAGGGAAAAGCACATGGACAAGCAAGATGGCTCAAAGTCACAGGCCAAGACATTTTCAAGCCGCTTGGTAAAATGCTGTACATACTGTGATTTCCAAGGCTGGGTGTCCTTGGCACTACTTTATTTTCTAGGGTGAACTAGGCCTACATTGAACTGGTGAGACTGGTATCCATCTATGAGCCGAATCAACACTGTGCATGAGCATTACAGAAGCGGAACCGATTCCTGACTAAAATTCATGTCTGCGAGCATGTGGGCCTGGGCTAATGCCTTAAGGAATCATATTGATGTTTCCTTAACTTCAAAAGAAACCAAACAAAATTCAATTCCAAGCAAATTCACCCGATGACTCAACAAAAAATTCAAAACATCTCAACGAGGGAGGCTGTCTTCCATCAAAAGACAGAATCAACACACTCTTAGTCTTAAAAAAATGCATTCTAAGAGATCATTGCATTGTTCATATTCTATTAAAGGCTTGTTTATATAAGTCTAACCATCTAACCACCAGACTAGTTAATGAAACCACATGTAGCCTATGTAGGGTAACATCTCTGTAGATATTCCAGATCATACACTCTCCAGTTTATCAAATGCTTTTGGCAAGATTATGGGCTTCAAGGACCACTACAGTGTCTAGGCTATCATAGAATAGCCTAAGTAAGCCTAGATACAAAAAGTCTGAAGCTGAAAGACTAGGCTACCTTTTCTTCTTCATGCTTTGCTCTCACTTGATTGCGGCTAATCCACATGGTATGTATTTGAATAGCCTATGTGTAAAGCTTTCACTGGAAACTCATGTTCTACTTCTGTGCCTGAAAAAATGTCTATGTCCATTTTGTTTGATAACACTGTTGAAAACTTTAGTCAAAAATGCAAGTCACTGTTTTAACTCAACTTTTTTTTTTTTTTTTTACCATAGACTGAAAAGGTCCAAAAGATAAAAAATGTAGACTAAGCACTGAACAAGGTCAACAGGGTAATAAACTCAACCTTAAGAAGATGCTTTTGGCAACGCTTTTGGCAACATTTTCGTCAACATTTCTTCAACAGCAGAAAGCGAACCAGATATGAATTTGGACAAGGATGGTGGGTAGGCATTTAAAAAAGGCCTCAAGCATTTCAATGAGCCAAACATTTAAAACTGGTCTCAAATACCACTGCCTGGGTAATTTTTTTTTTTTTTTTTAAATGACATTTAACCAACACTAATATACTGACTGCACTATGCTAATTAACCAAACACATCAATTGTTAAGTTATAGAAAACTAGTTCCAACATGCACTACAAGCACAAGATGTGTCATTCGAAAACCTAGTCATTCGAAAACCATTTAGGATATCCATTCAAACAAACTACCGCCTGAATATTGCCCAATTAACTTCAAAATAAAAAGATGAAGGTACTCTATTATTTCTTGTCAAAATGCATGTCTCTCAAAGCCTTTGTTGACTTACCATGGATGTTCACTGCGTTCCACACAACAGTCTGCACTTATTCTGTATACTCTAAAAAGTGCCTGACACACACATAGTTTGAATGTGTACAACTTGGTTGAGGAAAAAAAGGGCGAGATCTCACACTACATTCCAGTACAAGAACAGTATTCCTAGTTTTAAGTTACGTTAGACATGATATTACACTATAGACATCAAGAAATCAAGTAGACCACAAGCTTCGCAATCCACCCGATAGAGTCGCATAGGCCTACATCATGGATAAAGGATATCCAGTCAACGAAATGCTGACATTATTGTGCGTCGTAGCCTTTCTCTTCGCAGCAACAAGGACAAGCTCACACTCTGTTTCTACACTATACTGAACGATGAAATCGCCGATTCATATTATGTAGCTCACTACAAAAACCTCTATTGAAACTTTGCAGCACGCAGGTTCACCGTAGCATGTCGACATGCTCCTACTAACGTTACTACTGCCCAAGTTAAAGAGTTGCGGCCAATAGTTGCGTGCGATAAAGCAGGTGATGCAATGAGGCCAGCAACAAGTGGCCTGAATAACTGCAATAAAAAGGGGCGGCATAGCAGAGAGCTTTTTCGGCATTGCTACGGATTAACGGAACTGTCACTCTGCAGTTTACGATGCAAGACAAGAAAAACACGACTATTAAACAAGCTAAATGCACACACATTGCCATCCAAGTTTCTTGATGTTACAACGAAACACTGTTGAAATTATTACTTTGACTAGAATTTTGTCATTTCTTTCCAGGGCAACATAACGTTAACACACTACTGATAATATTTGAGCCCTACTTAACAGCTCATTTACTGGCATGTCTGACTTTACTTGGCTAGCAAAACAGGGTGGCTAATTAACTTGCTAACTATCATTGGTTGCCGGTAGGCCAGTTGCATTGCTCATTCGAAAACCTGGGTAGTGTTGAAACTAGCGTTACGACGGGCAGAGTCGACCTAAGTTACACTCTTCAGGTTGACAGAACTCTACTTACCTGTATACACATGCAGCTAACGTGACACCAAGCTGGTGTATAAAGTTAGCACGTTACCAGTGCCAACTTGCAAAACTCGCTTCTAAGGAATATCTCCAGGTTAACCCATCATTAATTATGGAATACACCTACGCATGCATAACCCTCATTGCTCTGAAGTGCTAACAGTGTAGCTAGTTAACAGCCTTAGCTTATTAACGTCAGCTAAATGGCTCATAAGGTTGCTAATGTTAACGTTAGCTAATAGGCCTGATTTACCTGGACCGTCGGAGGCGGAAAGAGCAGGTGTATTCAGCTTCGGTCGTTTTGGGTTGGGAGGTCCAACGTCGAGCAGATTTTCAGCCATTGCAGTAGTTTAGAATTACTTCTGATCAATTATTCAAAAAAGGAAGGAAAATCCCCGCGACAGTAAAAAGTTATTCAGACCAACCCCCCACCCCCCCAACCACTACCTTTCTTTCTCGCACGATTAGCAAGTAGCTAGGCAGCTAACTCGCTAATTAGCTTGCTTGCTATCAGCAAGTGAGAATTTCAAAAAAGCAACAACAGCGCCCCGCTTCGCCACCGCCATTCACCCCATGATAATCCAACACCCAACACCCACATTATCATCGTTATATTTTCGAAAAGACTTCACTTCGAACAAAAAATACGACTAAAAATAAATTAAAATATATCGGCATGGGTCGTCGCCCGTTTCCCCGGGAGTCGTTAAATGTACATCACCAAACAACCCATTTTCCTGACGTCAAAAAAATCCGTGCAAAATCCGTTTAAATCCCCATAAAAGCGCATAACTGCATAAAAATAATATATTTTTGCAAAATCGTGTCTAAGTCGCTGTCTCTCCTCCGATACCTCCCGGTAAACAATACGGCTCGGAACGGAGATAGGGACAGAAGCGCCGCTCTCTGAAGGGGAAATCAGATATACGAGGGCTTTCTGGCCGACGAACACCGATTAAATCCACGGTTTTTGCAAAAAAAATTCTTCTGAATGATTTAAGTGTTTCGTTTTTGGATTAACAGTGCCGTTAAATGTAGATCCGGACGCTCCGTTTCAAAATATAAAATAATGCTCCACCGAAATCCTGATTCTGAGCCGCGACAAGATGGCGGCTGTTGATTCCTTCGATACAAAAAGTTTTTTTTTCTTTTTCCAGATAGACTGTGGAGGGGGAGGGGTCGCGCAATCACGCCCTACGTAAACCTATGTAATGAAGCCCTGGCGTGCGTCACACGCTCGCCGACAACTCTGCCGCTAGGGGCAGCATGGTACTAATAATCACAAGTTTTTGATGAAAATATTAACATAATATACCAACATATTTGCCGTAATCGTCCAGTATACAGAGAAGCATGCAAATATATTTAGGTAAGATCTTTTCTGTAAGATAGGTACAGCAATTTAAACAATAATTAAGGACATATCCACGAAATCATAGACAAAGTTGGCCATTCTACAAGTTTAGTCTTCCTCCAAATAAAAGTAGGCTAGACTATTTTGTTATTTGTTTTGTTAGTCTTTAAGAGGACAAAGAACACACATTAAAGTAGCTTAAATGTAGCCGACCATTACAGTTGGACACCATATTGTGGACAGTTGGTAGGCTAATGCTTAGGCCTAGTCCACACAAGATGGACAAGACTATTAGCCTAATTCATAGTCATTCCCTGTTGATTTTAGTTGTGGCATTTAACATTTTACAATTGAAAGAGTTGATAGGATGATAGGAGGGATCAACAGGAAGTGACACACTATGAATTAATAGTCTTGTAGACTATTAGGCCTAATCGTTGTCAACTGTCCACAATTTGCTGTCCAACTGTAATGGTACATTTATGCTACTTTTAGGCCAATGTGTGTTCTTTGACTTCAGAGCACTATCCTACCATCCAACCATCCAATCAACTCTTCCGATAAGGAAAGTATTAAATGCCAAGGGAGATATGGAGAGACATTGCTGCTTTCATTAATCATGTGTGTATCCTGTGTGAGAACGTGCACTGTGTCAATTTCTGCTGTCATTTCATGTGAAGAATCCTTGTGGACCTTTGCCTAGTGTCATATGTGGCACATCACAAACATGTAGCCTAGGTGTTTCCTGTAAAATATCTTGGACATTCACATACATATAACAAAACCAAAACGCTGCATGATACAATGAACAAAAACTGTGCAATCACACTAAGTACTGAATTGCAGTTGTGTCCTTTCATGGCTTAGATATCCAAACCAGACACAGTAGTTACAGAAACTTAAGACCACACCTAAATGTCTATAGGCCTACTGGATTAACAGCCATTAAATGTAGATCTGGACGCTCCTGAAAATGTAAAATAATGCTCAACCAAAATCCTGATTCTGAGCCGTGACAAGATGTCGGCTGTTGATTCCTTCAAAACAAAAAGATCTTCAACTGCATGAAAAACAGCTGCTGTAGCCTAAAAAGAACCTTCAACCACTTAATAAATAAATACATTTTAAAAACTGACAACCATACTTAACCATACTTAATCTGAACAATTTAAGTTATTATTGTTGGCTGCATGGAGGTAAAAAAAGTATTTTTTTTCTCATAAAGACAGACAGACACACACAGACAGACACACAAACACACAATGAATGAACTATAACATTCTACAATGATGTGCAAGACTCTGTTTTAACTTCATTCATTGGTAGTGTCTTCCTCTGACCCCCTCAGACTTCCCCTTTCCCACTGGGGCTCAAGAGAGCACAGAATCTGAGGCACACTTCGCTTGGACTGAAATTCCCTTTTTATTTCTGGATTGAGGCAGCTGCAGGCGTGTGATCAGGGTGGCTTGCCCATAACCCCACAGTAGAACATCCTTGCATTGCAAAACCTGCAATTCCCTTTTCAGAAATATGTCCTTGGAAAAAAAATACAGGCTTCAGCATTATACATGTTACCCCCCCCCCCTCCCCCTCCAAACCAAGTCACAAATAAATACACGTTGTCATTCACTACAAAAGGGCCATTACACAAACGTAAAGGTAATTGGTGTTAAATACTATGATTGCAGGTTGTGTTTTGCTATTGGAGTGATGTGTTAAGCATTGATGTGCACACAGGAGCAAGTCGTTTTGTTCTCTCCATCTAGATATGGTCGCACCATGACTGATGGGAAAAATGCACAGCCAAACCAGTCATATCTTAGGCAAAATAAGATTAAAATAAATGTCTTCTCTTTATCCCAATATTTTCCATATAAAGATACACAGTGCTCAGATTTCTATTTCCAAAAGTGGGAAAGAATACACATGAAAAAAATAAAGTTGTTAATTGATAAATTACAAATTATTGCAGGAACAAATTAAAATCTGTACGTACATGCATTTTGATGATAATCAAACAACTCAATAACTGATATCAAAACATGAATAACTATGTGATAGAATGAAGAGGCAACTAAAAAGGCACTGGCTTGGTTAGGTGCTCATGGTTGTTAATTATCTGTAAACAAAAGAAAAAAAAAAGAAGAAGAAGATTCCAACCTTCTCTTGGAAGGACCAAAAGTAAAATAAATTTTTAAAAAAGGCAAATTCAAAACACTTATTAAAGGCTCAATTATTAGCATTGGCACAACCACCCAAAATGACCCCCATGACTGAACTGTTCTCATCAGGAGGCCTCAATCCATAGTCTCTGGATAGACTTCTGATGACAGCTGGGAAATCATCCCCAGGTCCTTTGATATGGGAGAAGAAATCAGCTGTCATACAGCTATTGAAGAGAGAGATGTGCATATTATTGAAAGAAAGCGCATGGGGACAATGACACTGAGGGGTGAGGCATATCATTTGGTGATAAGTAAGCATTATCCTTGGATGAAAAAAAAAAAAGCTAGACAGGAGCTTAAGCAGAGAAAGTTATTGCAGTGGTAGCTGGAGAGAGAGGGAGACACTAAAAACTGGATATCAGGGCACCATTTTCTTAAAGCCTATCATTATTGTCATCAATTCTCATAATCATGTTCACTTTTTTAACCCCTTCCTCTCCAAAAAAAAATTGAAATTAAAATACAATTCAGCAATATTTTAGGCACAAGAAAAAAAAAATCCAGACACGCAATTTGAAGAAAACAACAAAATAAAACATTGCACCCCAATATTTTACTCCTCACTTCAAGTGGCACATTTCAGTTTATGAATACAACTGGGTATCCCCTCCTTCACCTCCCCATGTAGACATCATAGCTAAATATTGCATGCAGTCACATACACTGGGCCACATCAGAGACCTTTCAGCCAAATCCTTTGGAAAATACTGTTTCTTATGCGACCATCGCAGAAGTCAGCCCTCACAAATACCTAAAGAAAGTTTTTTTTTTTTTTTTTTTCATACACACTCTATTTGGAGATATGTTTGATTCCATGAATCAATTCAGTCTTGAGCATCTCTCATCAATGCCCACTGGAGCAGAAAACGCCAATCAGCACTATCACCGTCTTTCTACTTACACCCTGTTTTTCCATAGCAGTTGGAGTCGTTTGATTTCAGGTATATGCAAATTGATTGTCTGTGGTTCCACAAGTTTTGATGCCACAATAAAGACGCGATCAACACTTGTTGGGAAGTCGTGTTCAGTTTTTTTTTTTTTTTTTTTTGCGAAATTTACGCTCAGTAAATTTATGAACATCTCAAAATTTTATCTTGCAATGAACAACGGCACAGATATCTGAATTGAACTGCACTCTCACAGTGCCATAGCATTTTTAAGTACCTTTCCAATCTTTCCTGGAAGGGGAATTTAATTCCACTGACCAATTTACAATTCCCTTTAACAAATTAGATTTTGTGCTTTGAAGTTTGAGGGCGACCGTTAAGGGGGAAGGGGTCTCCCATGTTGGGAAATAAAGACAGGTAGGCTAAGTAAAGACGGGTGCAGACTTGGTCACAGCACACCACAACCCTCTATCAACCAATCCGGAGCATCTGTATGTCACTAAAGTATGGCTACGTTCTCCTTATAACTACCATCAAATTTTTCAAATGCATATACGAGTTAGTCTCAACTTCTATCACTTTCATGTCTTTGTCAATTATTGAGGAAAAACAGGTGTAATTCCGAGACTGCAAAGCCATCCAAGTGCTGAATGTCATACCATATCTTCTGCAGTGTTACATAATGGCTAGTTAACTCCCCCATACCATAAATTCCCTATTTCTTATATTTTGTCCTTGACTGGCACTTTTCATTCTTTGATTTCTTAAAGTCACTCTGACAAATACTTAAAAAATAAAAAACAAAAAAAACACATCAAAGGGAAAAAACACAATAAGAAATCAGAAGGGGAAAAAAACGTATCAACCACAGCATTATCAGTCATCGAAGTTTTCGTTTTTGTCAAAAAAAAAGCCATGCAAGAATTGTTGAATCAACTCATTTAGCTTTGTTCAGTTCTTTGCTTTTTGTGTGACATTGTTCGCTGATTGATCTATCCTGAAGGCACTTGATCCAATCAAGAAAAGAAGAGAAACACAACAACAACGATAACAACATCTATTTTAAAAATGGAGCTTCCCTGCACCCAAGACTTTCTTCTCCGCTTTCCAACTTTTTTGTGCCTTACTGTGATCCACACAGCAAATACTATCAGTTCTGCTGCTCCAAAATACACAAATACAGACATTCATACACTCTCATTCACTCACTTACTCACTTACATGCATGTGCACACACAAACACAAATACACACACACACACACACACACATACACACACACATTCCCTTATTATGCCTCTGACACTTGTCAAAATGTAAGCAAGATATAAAACTATGCAAGGCCACACAAGTCTAGCAGAGAGGGAATGGGCATGTCTGTGGAACAAATGCAGTTTTTTATCTGTATTTGGCCGATTGGCCTCTTGGAGTGGGAGGAGGAAAAAAACTACAGTTCCCACAATGCATTCTAACACTTCCATTGAGTCAAAAAAAAAAAAAAGTCACTCCATTGGAGGCATGGGGTGGAGAGAATTCATGGCAGGAGCTGGAGGTCCAGTCATAAGCACTCCTTAGCTCTGAGTTTTGTATGTTCATCTGCCTCCTCCTCATCCTCCTCTTCATCCCTTTGTCTATGTGACCCCTTCAGGCATGGAGAAGGAAAATGTTGTTCTATTGAGTGTTGCGAGGGAACAAGGGTGGTACTAGGCACTGAAGAAGCTTGTGAGTCTCTGCTAACATTCCCCCCAGCAAGTTCAGGGGCTGTGAGCATGTTTTTGCTGTCCTTTGTTGTCTCCCTAGCAATATCAGATGGGCCTAAGACGGGTCCCAGAGGCACTCCAATGCCACTTTGCATGGCAGAGGATGATGATGATGATGGTGACGATGAGCAGCAGAGAGGAGCGTTGGCCTGAGGAGCCAACGTCACAGGGGAAGGGGCAGAGTGGGATGGGGCACCAACACTGGGCTTTTTACTGGCAGGCTCCTCCATTCTGGGCGGCCTCACATCTGCTTCGGGCTTTGCATGGATCTCTGTGACGGGTAACTGGTGGTGTGGCGGGATGCTACTGCCATTGCCACCACCAACACCACTGCTGCCACCAAAGCCTCCTCCTCCTCCTCCTCCTCCTCCTCCTCCAGGTCCTCCTCCGCCATTATCACAACTTCCGTTCCCCAGTTTTGGATAGAGGTAGGTCCTCATCTGCCCTTTGCCCTTAACGTTGACCGTCCCCCGATAGTCGAAGGAATAGCCCAGTCCTCGGAGTATACAGTGACTCTCCTCGCTCACCTGGACCCGGCACTCCACGCCGGTGGAGTCCATGCGGCTGGCTATGTTTACCGTGTCGCCCCAGATGTCATAGAGCAGCTTGGTGGTGCCAATGACACCGGCGGTGAGCGGCCCGTGGTTGAAACCGATGCGTAGTTTGAACTTGAATCCTAGCATGTTTTTATTGAAGTCGTCCACCACTTGTATCATCTCCAAGGCGAAGTCGAACAGCGCCCGCAGGTGGTGTGGAGTGGCATGGGTAGATGGCAGACCGTTGAGCCCTGAGGCGGCCATGTAAGTGGCGCCAATGGTCTTGATCTTCTCAACGCTGGCGAACACAGGCCGACGGAGGAGCTCATCAAAGTCGCCGATCAGCTCATTTAGCACGCGGTAGCATTCTTTGCCGCCCTCGTAGCTCTCCTCGTAGAACTCGCTGAAGTTGACGATGCTTGCAAAGATGACGCCGACATTGTCGTGGTTCTTAGAGTAACTCTGGGTGACTTTCAGCTGCTCTGCCACGTGGATGGGGATGATGTTGCGGAGCAGCAAGTCGGCCTGGTTTCGCATGTTCTGGATCTTGATGCGGTGCTTATCCGCCTCTACGTTGCCGTGGTAATGAAGGCGGTAGCTCACCTCAAACTCCCGGTTTAAGAACCACACCAGCAGCAGGAGCAAAAAGAAGGCCAAGACCGCCTCTGGAACCAGCAACTGTAGCAGGTCCTCCTGGGTGCCCAGACCACTCATGGGGGTGGGGGAAGGCTGGAGATCTAAGACACTGACGTTGCTGCTGCTGCTGCTGCTGAAGTTTCTGTGGATTTTGTGAGACACTGGTTAACTCTA
This sequence comes from Sardinella longiceps, assembly GCA_027497455.2. NCBI lineage: Eukaryota > Metazoa > Chordata > Actinopteri > Clupeiformes > Clupeidae > Sardinella > Sardinella longiceps. Next base: position 5,126,796 of record JAODXP020000035.1, on the reverse strand, counting down.
AAACCAGACTTCTTTGTAATACTTGTGCACTATGTCTGCAATAGCTTAATCTTAAAAAATTAATGGTTATCAGAAAAATCACAGAATCAAAGAAATGACCTGAGGTTCATTCTGTTCAAATAGCAATACAGTATTCAATATAATACATACATGGTTCACAACTTTTACTAAAAATGCTTCTAGAACCCTAATACATGGACTTTTTCTGAAAATGTGTCCAGTCTATAACCACATTAATCTCTAAAATGTTCTGTCTTAAATAATTTAAAGTAGGCACCCAGCAATCAATGCAATTCTTGCTGTTGAGTGGGCATGCTGACAGTAGCCACATGTCTGAGTATTATGAAATTCTTCTGAAATTCAATAAGTTTCTTAACACTAAAGTAACAAACTGGTAGATGTGTGTGACAACCATTGATCAATTAATATGATGTTGAATGAGATTTGCATAACCTAGGAACCTCCAAACAATTCATTCACTACTTTTACATATTACTTGTATGTCAGTTATATTCTACAAAATCTACAGTTGAAGAGCAAATTTCTTTAAGAGCCAACTGATGCTCCTTTCCACCAATATACAGTATATAGATTGCTCACCTCATATCGAGATGGACGTCATTAACACTAGAAGAGAAATCATGTTCAGAATAAGGATAAGGATATTTATCTGGATAACACATTGACAAAATGAAACATTTTCCCTGTGCCAAGGTATCATGCATCATATAACAATACTCTCTTTAAAAAAAAAACAGACCACAGCAGCTCACAGAAAGCCTTTAACTCCACTAATTCCACTTTTGCTAGTGGGCTAATCAGAGTAAAAACACACAACTGACTCTTTGTGGAAAATGGAACCAAACACTTCAATTTAATGGTTATGACAGGAGAGAATATAATTCCAAATCAATGTTCAATTCCAATGAAAGGCCAAAGGGCTTTGAACAAGACTAAGACAATTACTGATTTATAATTTGATTGGCCACATGCAAAAAAAAAAACTAAGCTAAATTTAAACTTGCAGTAACTTTCATCATGATCATGTGTGAATAAACGGTGCTGCAGTAACTCACCTTGGCCTGCTGAGGGGGCTGTAGAGTAAGGCCAGCAGGGCCACCCCTGCCGCTGTTGCCAAGACTGATCGCATCCAGAAGCTGAGCTGGCAGAAGTTGCAGTACTGGATGATCGCGATGATGATGGCGCAACACAATAACATGATGACCTGAAAGAATAGGTAGTTTTGGTTTTTTTTTTTTTTTGGGGGGGGGGGGGTGTTAAGACAACTCAATATGTTACACATCAGGGCAATATTTCATGTTGAGTCTCTCTGTACTAAGGCACAGTAAAATGTCATGCATGAAAATTAAAAAGTTAAAAGTTAAAGCATGAAAGTTCAATTTCACAATGTAAAAGGATTCCCGCAAACAAAATCACTACGTTATGAGGTCCTACAACTTTTTATTAACTACAATCATATAGTATATAATTTAAGTGATGTCGCTTTGACAGCACAGGGACTAACCTGGCTTGCACGATCACGTTCAGAAATGTTATAATTAATACAAATGAATCTAAACGTCTATCAAATGCTATCAAACTTCTATCAATGTTATTGGACAGAGCTACGGAGCTGGACAGAGTCATCATAAGCTCGTCTCTTTCAGCCTGCTCGTTTCTCATTGGGTCCTGATTTTTCTGGGCTCGAGAGTTGCGTCCTTGGCCATACTGACTTGGATCACGAAATTTCATGCAGCAACAGGAAGTAGGGGCAGGCCCAGGCTATGACAATACCACTTCACAGACAGAATTACCTTACACCTTGAGCTGCCATTGCTATGCTATATAAATAAAACTGCTTTACCTTATCTCACACAAGCCATGGTAAATGAATAAATCAGCCATGTGCACATATACACACTTCTCCAGCAAGTATAATGTACATGCGGGCACCCACCTACCCACACACCGAATTCCTAATAGCCAGGACCAGAAATTGAAAAAGAGCTCTTAATAAGAAGCACTAGGCATTTTTGGGGAAAAGTTGTTATACAGCATTTTTGGAAAGTTCAAAGTCCCCTAAATACAGATCCACTGTATAACATTTGAATTAGGGCCCCAATTTCTGGTAATTTTTGGTGAAATATGAATGCATTTTATATAGGCGAAAACAATACAGGTGTATAGGGCAAAATTTTTAACTTTTATATATCACCTTAAAACTTGTACACTTTTTAACTGACATTAAGAGAAGATTTTTTTGTATTACAAGTTTTGTGAAATCTAATGTTTTCATATGCAAATGAGCCCAAATGTACTGATTTATGCGCTATTTTGTCCAGGAAAAGTCGCCTTTACGTCAGACTAATTGTAAAATAATTTTTGACCTGTCACAATTTATATTATATGACACCCTGTGGGTGTATGCTTTCAGAAAAGGTATAGCTTAAGGGGTAGATTCATTTCTTCTTAATTCCTCAAGTCCAAATGCATTGGCTATATGCCTAAATCACCAACACCAAATGACCTATAAATGTGTATCAAAAGGAGGAGGGGGGTGGAACCTGTCTCAACTTATGTTTACTGAGATCCTGAGGTTCCCTGCTTTTAAAAAAGGTATAACATGGGTGTTAATTACTTTTTCCTACATTCTATGGTCACTTTTGTATGAGAAATGCACCCAATTTCTCATTTCCACTAAACATAGGCATAAGCTTTGAAATAAGTAGGTGGGTGGTATGTGAAAAAAGAAATGTTGGTGAAATCCTGAGGATATAAGCCCTCAGAAAATGTATGCGTTATGGGGTCTAAAATGTTCCCCCTAAATGTCACAGGCCTAAATGTCACAAAAAAACATTCTAATTTGCAAACACCAAATTTCTTAATTATGGCCTTTATTGTAATGAGGAAGGGTGGCCATACCTCACTGTCACACCATGCCATGGTAAACCACATCCTGAGGGTGTATGCTTTCAGGAACTATATGGGATATATGGTGAAATTAGTTTCCTGTTCATGCTTCAGGCCAAAATGTACTAGTTGTGTACATTTTCCTCCAAAATACTCCCAAATCCCATTCATTTCAATGGGAAATTGACTTCCCATTTATTTCCTCAACTAGGGTTTCTTAGGACTTTTAGTATGTTGATCTGAACATCACATACAAATGATCCAAGCTGAAAAAAATGATTTTACAATTAGTCTGTCGTAAAAGGCGACTTTTCCTGGAAAAAATATAGTGCATAAATCAGTACATTTGGGCTCATTTGCATATGAAAACATTACATTTCACAAAACTTGTAATACAAAAAAATCTTCTCTTAATGTCAGTTAAAAAGTGTGCAAGTTTTGAGGTGATATATAAAAGTTAAAAATTTTGCCCTATATACCTGTATTGGTCTCGCCAATATAAAATGCATTCATATTTCACCAAATATTACCAGAAATTGGGGCCCTGATTCAAATGTTATACAGTGGATCTGTATTTAGGGGACTTTGAACTTTCCAAAAATGCAGTATAACAACTTTTCCCCAAAAATGCCTACAGGGTTACAGAATATTGAATATCCGGACCTGGCTATAAATACAGTAGACTAAGATAGTCAGCAGGTAACCGTTTCTCGTTTTCTCCACAATAACAACAAACACACAACCCGCTGATGCCCTCTCCAACACACACACACACACACACACACACACACACACACACACACACACAGCCTTAAAGCGTCCCTGAGCCCTACGGCTGGCAGCATCCTTGTGCATTAAATTGGCTGCCAATGATTGTGACATTCCAGAGCGCCACATGTGCGCCCGCCCGCCGAGGGGCTCATCCCACTGTGCATGGAGAGCTCTTAATGACATCAAAGCAGGAGAACTCGGGAAGACTCGCCGCCTAATGACTCGCTCTCCAGGGGGATTAGGACTTTGATCTAAATGCCTTCAAGGAACTAAACACACACACACATACACATACACACACACACACACATACACATATACACACACACGCACGCACGCACACACACACACACACACACAGCCTTTAGAAATGTAGATGTCCAGGGTTTTTAAAGAACACGGCAAAGAAACCACACTCATCAAGACCCAGCAAGACCTCTGTTGATGATGATCTGGTTCGTTTCTGAGTGGCAATACAACAGACATGGATAAGCTTGAGCACTAGCCCTACCCACATGTCAGATGCTAAGATGGGAAGCTGCTTCAGCTAGAGGTACAGTAAGGCTCACTGCCATCACAGTGAATAAGAGCCACTGCACATCCTTTTCATTTTAATCAAAACTTTGTGTCAGTCACTCATATTGTATGGGGGAAACACACACACACACACACACACACGCACACACACACCCACACCCACACATACAGTACACACACACACACACACACACACACACACACACACATACACACAGAAGCTCAACTCAGGCTACTGTAGATGCTTAGCAGACCTTAGACTGAGGTCCCTAAGCTTGACTATTAGCAGCTTTACCACAATCTCCCAGTTAAAGGAATAGTCCACCTTTTTTATGAAAATGGATTATTCACCCCTTACCTGGAGTTATGTATGTGGGTAAAAGCATTTTGGTCTCAGTGCATGCATTTTCCTAGTCTGGAAACCCCAATTATACCTTTTTCTTAGCTTTAGCTTAGCATAGGCGCTGGAATGTAAAGTTGCCAGATAGCAATTATTTGGGGTTGCCAGAGAAGGAAAATGCATGCACTGAGAGCAAAATGCTTTTACCCACATATGTAACTCTAGGTTAGAGGGTGAATAACCAATTTTCATAAAAGGTGGAACATTCCTTTAACTTAGCCTCTTTACTATCACTTAACCATCTTCTTGAAACACCCCTCTGGAAGGTACAGTAGGAGCATTCATGTTTACAAACACACTGATCTCACCTCAATGGGCAGGTGGAGGCAGTAGGTGATGTGGGAGAAGACCGACATGGCGGGCAGGGAGACCAGCAGGGCTCCGAGGATGTGCCGCGAGACCCAGCCCGACACCACGCGCAGGAACCGCTGGGTGCAGCTCAGCACGTTGTCCAGGTAGAACGTCATGCTGGAACACACAGACACACACACAGAACAAGGGGGTGAGAACCGCAGGGGCTGGTGAGCAAACATGTGTCAAGATTCACCAAGACAAGACACAACAAATCAAACTCCGAGGCTTCAGTGTTCAGTGTGCCCCACCAATACCTGTTTATCTTTTTCTCGCCTACTTTGTCTGCTAAGAGCAGCCACACCAAACACAATTTGGATGAAATCTATTTTTACCGGGTCAATATCCGTCAATTACATGTTGTATTTGGCTTAACCCAAACATGGTGCCTTTTGCTCAGGCATTATGTCTGACTTTGTTTTGTCACACTACCAAAGCTAATTCATTCTAATGGCCCAGCTAACTAAATGTTTGCATAGCTTTGGTGGATCTCAGGGAGAGCTTCTCTAAAAAAAAAAATGTCTCCCTCACTCCTTCTTGTCTATTCCTACACTTAGTGTCACAATTTAGGGACCCTAGTTTTACTCTTCTCTAACAAAAGTCCTCACACATTTATACAGCTCTGAATCTGAGACAACGCAGTAAAAAGAAATGAAGTGCTACTTGTGTCTTCGACATTCTTTCCCTCTTTCTTTTTTAAACTGAGGTTTCAAGGCTGGAGGCCAAGGAGCTGATTGCTGAATGTGATTTAATGATGTATTGAAGGGGAAATGTAAGCAACTCGAAAACGAAAGGAGCTTTAAACTCAAACTCTTTCAGAACTCAGATTAATGTTCATGCCAATGTCTCAAATATGTAAATAATCAATGGAAGTTATAGTGCTTAAAGGTGCCCTGCCACACAAAACCGTTTGTAACCTGATGCTTTTAAAATATAATATGAGTTACACACTTACAGTATATGGTCCATGAAAACATGTAATACTGTCTTCACTGGCCAATCATGCCAACCAGGCCAAATCAGGCCAACCAGGCCAATTAAAAAACTAAGTCATTGCTCCATAGGAATGACTACTGCAAAGCCATTGTTGGATGGAAGTGAATTATCGCTCAATTCATGCTCCCCAGCATTTGATTGAGAGCCCAACCCACAGAATCCACACATTTCTTGTTTAGATTATACTGAATACCAGGAGGTTACAGCCAAACAGCTGCAGTGTAGTTTTGGAGAAGCCCATCATTATTTGTTCATCAAATTCAAACGACACTTTTTTTTTTTTTTTACCTGGTTGTAACAGTAGGCTAACCTTGTAGGCTAGCAGTAGGCTAACCTTGCCTACTTTTTTTTACCTGGTTGTGACAGTAGGCTGACATTGCCTAACGAAGCAATAATTTGGTCACGTTAACTAGTGTGACACATTACAAATAAAACTTACTGTTGCAAAGTGTCTGTTTACAATTTCCAAGTAGTTGCTGGATTTGCATATCCTATTCATATTCCAATATTTTGCATTCTTCATCCCTGAACTAATATTCAGTAAATATTCAGACAATGCACTACTCATCAGCTCACAGCTCATTAGCATAGGCAGAAAAACTAAGCAAAAAATAACTATTAAACTATTAAAGGCTATTTCAGTAATAATTTTAAATACCCTATTTCTGTGTGGCAGGTCACCTGTAAATTTCTAGCCTAGTATTAACCCATCAATTAAATTCTGCAATTATTAATGACACTGCTCAATGAACGTCTGTGTGCGCGAGGGTCTCACCGGATGGACAGGACCAGGGAGATGATCTCCAGCAGGGCAGCGCCAGCGGCCATGCCAAGCGTGGTTGCCGGGGGCGTCTGGGCGGTGACCAGCGGGTACAAGAAACAGGCCAGCGTGAGGGCCAGGAACACGGCGCAGGACAGCAGCACGTCCAGGAAGGAGCTGAAGGTGGGGCTGGCAAAAGTCTGGACCGGAGCGTGGGTCTCCACCTGACAGATGGAGGGAGAGAGGGAGAGAGGGATTGAGGAGGAAAGGAGACAAAAGGAGAGGGAGAAGGAAGAGAAGAGAGAGAGAGAAAGAAAGAGAGAGAGAATTTGGAAAAGGTGAGGAGAACATAAGAGCAGGGTCGAAAATGTGATGAAAAAGAAGACATTTTAAAAAAAGTTAAAAAAGACTTTTATTTGAATTTTATAATGCATTTCATTTAATTTATCTATATATTTATTGATGTATATATCAATACATCAGAACACATGAGGGCATTTTTTCAAAGCCGTTAATTCTATAGTACGACCAGTAGAGGTCCACAAATGGCTTTATCACAAATAGCTGCATTTAATATGATGGTACAAGCCTTTGCGTCCTGTACCGGGATATAGTCCTAACCATACTACTCCATCATTTTCCAAATACATGTATTAAACAACGTTAATACATTAGTTTTGTTTAAGGTCTTCGTTGATACATGGGAGAGCTCTATCCATGGGAATGCACAAGTTTTGTATTTCACATTTGCCTACAAAACTGTCCTGTGGTTTATCCATGGTAATGCAAATTTTGGAAAGTATCGTGTGTACACACACACACACACACACACACACACACACACACACTCACCTCCTCCTGGTAGCTGCTCCTATAGGCTGACTCCAGTGAGGACTCCAGGAAATTAAGGCTGATTTTGTTGATAGGTGGCTTGAAAAAATAGTCTTTCATCAAACTGAGAAAGAAAACAAGAGAACACGTTTCATTTTACTGCTCTTGAAACTTCTTGTGCATCAGCCCTACCCAGCATAGCTTACAGCATGTGATTATGCCAGTACTTAGTAGCACTTGGTAGCATATGACAAAGTGCTTATGTCATTACATGTCATTACATTACAGTACATTACATGACATGATCATTAGAATATGTTACTACGTTTACTAGTTTGGTATCCTTGTCATGTCTTCACAGTTAAATTGAGCAGTTAAGTTACAGCCAACAGAGATCAATTCTGCTAAATCTGAATGGAAATGGAAGTTTCTCTGCCATGTTGAAACTCTGTTGTTTGCCGGTGCTTTTATTTCATGACATGTTTACCTAAACAGACGAATATCTTCATCAACATCAACATGCCAAGGACGTCATACAGTATGAATGTTAGCCCTTAGCTATATCTGATACAGTTACATGGGCCTGTGCAAATGGACATGTCAATTAATGTACACTGTCCCTTCTTAAATAAATAAATAAATAAACATAGGGATTTAAACAGTCACCACTCTCTCTAACCCCCCTGCTGTATATCACACCTGTCCTCCTTGATGACGTCCACAAAGTGCACGTCGCTCCTCTCTCGAAAGTTCTTGGAGCGCAGTGGTATGAGTGCAGAATGGTCCATGCCCCCCATCCCCATCCCTCTCCCTCCTCCCCCTCCTCCACTGCCGCCTCTGCATCTTCCTCCTCCTCCTCCTCCTCCGCCGCCTCCTCCTCCACCGCCTCCTCCATCACTCCCGCCCCCTACGGTCACCGAGCCCCACTTCTTGTCCTTCTCCTGGAGCATCTCGCACAGGGAGGTCTGGCTGGAGGTCACCGCCTCTTCCGACAGGGGGCTCAGAAGGCCGTTCAGGGCCTTGGGGCTGCGGCCTGCTGGGAACTGGAGAGAGAGAGAGAGGGAGAGAGAGAGAGAAAGAGAGAGGTTAGAAATGTGAGAGACAGAGGGAAGACAAGAGGGAAAAAGAGAGGAAAAGACAAGAACATCAGTGAGGAAAGAGGAAAAACAGACTGGAGAAAGAGGGGGAGAGAGAGAGAAAGAGCGATAGTGAGAGCGATAGAGAGAGAGTGAGAGAGAGCGATAGAGAGAGAGAGAGATAGAGGGAGGTTAGAAGTGTGAGCGACAGAGGGAAGAAAAGAGGGGAAAAAAGATAGGAACAGACAAGAACGTGCGAGGAAAGAGGAAAATCAGAGAAATAAAGGGCATGAGTAAGCGTGAGAGAGAAAGAGAAAAGAGAAAGAGCATGAGTAAGAAAAAAAACGAGAGCGAGGACACAACTGTTGAGCACAAAGGGCTTGTTAGTGTATGACTCAGAAGAGAGTGGGGAAAGGAGAGTGAGTGTCATTGAGAAAATCATACAGTCAATGAGCAAAGGAGAGCGAGAGAGAGAACGAGGGAAAGAGAGAGGAAGACAAAGGAGAAACATTCCCACTGGGAGGGAGGAAGGCCAATTACATCACCATTAAACTACATCTCACAAATTAAACATTGGACTCCCATCTCACACACACGTACACACGTACACACGTACACACACACGCACGCATACACACACACACACACACACGCACAGACACATAGCCTACACATGCAAACAAAACAAACGGACATGATTACAGGGACACAATGAAGTGCCTGCCAAATTGCTCACTCCTACACGGCCATTTTGAAACATGAAACACAAAAGAGGTGTGCACTAGAGGAGAGACAAACACAACCAAAACAAAAACAAAGGGCTCGCTCACAGAGGAGAGGGAGAGAGAGAGAGAGAGAGAGAGAGAGGAGAAGCCATGTTAGCCATGAAGCCAGAGAGAAAAACAGCCTGGGCTTTTGACAGAAGTTTGGCCAACATGAGAGCTGCACCATATGGAGAGCTAAGACAGCACATTCCTTCTGAGATAGCACTAAAGATACAAATGCCTTGATTTATACAGTGTGGAATAGCACTTGTGATTAGCATTGTGCGCTAGTCTGCGCTAAGTGCTATGCTATGCTATGTGTAATGCTGTGCTATGTGCTATGCTATGCTACGCTAGCCACTGAGAAGTGCTGGCCTGCTGAAGACATCTAGCTGGGGAACTTGAACTTTGCCCCTCATCAAAATGAACCTTTGAACCAGAACATTTTACGGGTTTCTCTTTCTTTTATCTCGTCTACAGCTAAGAGCCTTTAAAGTTGCTGCTATACGAGGCCATCATCAAAGTGCTTTTGGTTTGCATATTTATAGCTTATGACCTCGAGGTATAAAGATAATGATGATTCAGATGTACAAAGTCCCCCGTCTCGCTATCAAAATCACTCTTTTATGTGAACAGCTAACTCTACCACTGAAGAATCGTTCTTGATCTAGTTCTTCACTGTGGCAACTGAACTGCACACAGAACAGAGTTACATTTTATTTTAATTCTCATCATATCTCATCATTTCAGGAAATGATTTTTTTGTTTATGTTTTTGTTTACAATGTACAGTAGGAGTAACTATCAGTATCATTATCTTACATTAACTTAAAGCAATATACCGGAGTAAGTTTAAGCATAGCCTTGCTGCACGAGCCTTCTAACAGCAATATATTTAGCATGAAATGAAAGATTTTCGAACAGCACAGCCCTAACGCGAACGCGAAACACTTTACATTGAGTCAATGTAACCTCAGATCTTACTTTCGGTTTCCAACAGTCAGGTCCCATTGATTCAGTGTAAAGTGCCTGTTCGCTTCTGCGTTCGCGTTCGGCCTGTGCTGTACCAAATTATTTTGTTCCACTTGCTAACTAGCGCATTTAGCAAGCTCTTTCAACAGGGCTATGTTTGAATTCACTCCGGTACTCTCCTTTAAGATACTGCTACTGTTTTAGTATTGGGTTCTGTGTATGAGGAAGGAAGGTGTGAAAGTGTTGGGTTGGGTGCTGGCTGGGATGGTGGACCTCGAGCAGGTGGACAGGTACTGTAGATGCAGTGTGAAGTGCAAGGTGGCACTGCGTGCTTAGCAGGTGGGTGTGCAGGTGCGGTCTAAGGGTCACAGGAAAGCGCAGGGGTGAGAAATGGTGTCTACCTCATTCATTCTGAGTGTGTGTGTGTGTGTGTGTGTGTGTGTGTGTGTGTGTGTGTGTGTGTGTTCATCATTAAATGTGACATGTATGTTTGTACTGTATGTTTGTGTGTGTGTGTGTGTGTGTGTGTGTGTGTGTGTGTGTGTGTGTGTGTATTTGTGTGTACATATAGCTTATCTGTGTATACATGAGCAAGTGGCTATTCATGTGTGCAATTATATGACAGTAATAAGGAAATGTTAAAGTGTGGCAAAGATTGTATGCGTGCGTGTGTGTGTGTGTGTGTGTGTGTGTGTGTGTGTGTGTGGGAGAGAGAGAGAGAGAGAGAGAGAGAGAGAGAGAGATAGCGTGAGTGTGTGTGTGTGCTGAGCATGGGTGTCTGACCTTGCTGCTGTTAGGCCTGTACTCCTCCTGGCCGCCGTTCTGTGTAGCCCCCCCCTCCACCACCGTCTGCTGTCCCTGGGGTCACCACACACACACACACACACACACACACACACGCACGCACGCACGCACGCACGCACACACGCACGCACGCACGCACACACACACACACGCACGCACGCACACACACACACACACACACACACACACACACACACACACACAGAGAGACGAGACAAATGAAGGGGAAAGACAAGGATGGAGTGGGAGTGGAGATGGTGCTTGTATGTGATGAGAGCGTGTGCAGCAGCAGCTGCAGCAGCACTGAGGGTGTGTCTGAAGACTGAGGGTGTGGGGGCAGCATGCAGACAAGGCAAGCAGGCTTGTGGTCAGGAAAGAAACCATTTCTCTTCCCTTCTCTCTCTTTCTTTCTCTCTTCCTCTCTCTCCCTCCCTCTCCCTCCCTCCTCTTTCTCATTGGGTGGGTTTCCATCCAACCTCGCAGTTCATATTCGCATTAACTAAAATTCGGCTTAAGAATATTCACATCGGCGTGCGTTTCCATCAACTGTGTAATGCAAATAACAAGCGAATGTTTGTGCTAATCAAGTGACGTGTTCCCTGCTGTGGGATCAAATGTAAGTTAACGTCTAATATGGACAGAAATGCGGTAAATGCGAATATACACAGGTTAAACTCTTTCCATCCAATTTGAATCGCATAATGCCTTATTCGCATTAAAGTTAAACCACCTTTCTCAAGCGAATTAGATTTATATTCACATTAGTTGAAATGTGCGAATTTGCAGGTGTTTCCATCCGAAGATTTGTTATTCACATAACTTAAATGTGAATTACAACTTGGATGGAAACCCGCCTATTCTCTCTCTCTCCTTCTCTCTCTCCCTCTCAGGTGATGGTTACTCTTCTCAGAGACGCAGGTAATGTGCTTTGTGTGCTGGCAGGGGTTAAAGTGTGTGTGTGTGTGTGTGTGTGGGTGTGGGGGGTGGGAGGGTACGCAGTTCCGGCACCTCAGATAAATGAAGAATATCACCCCATTCTTCTTCTGTACATTTGTCTTTGTTTGTACCGACGCAAAATATGAGAGCTCCCCCTCCTGCCAAATCCCACTTTAACCACTGGGCGCTGGCCTTGGTGTTTACAGTGAGAGGATGCCTGTTATGTCACACCGGTGACCCAGAGAATGGATTCCATTCAAAGGTCTCCAGGGAGATCGTGTTTCTCACGTTGTGTGTCTTACCTCTCGCAGCTACACCCAGCAGCCAACGTGTGATTGACCACTTAGACTCTCGCCGTGTCTAGCCTGCTCAGACGACGTTATTGAGGCACATGATAAGGATCAGCTGGATCTTATAAATATTCTGTCTTACTATAGTTTCAATTCTCAATAAAATACCTTTTATTATTGTTTTTGTTTGTTTGTTTGTTTGTTTGTTTGTCTATTTGTCTGATAATATTATCCATAGAAAATTCCAGATGTCTGTTATAGATGCAGGGCAAGCCTACAGTACCTAATGAAGCCTTAAGAGTTCATTGCCACAATGAGGCACAAAGTCAGCAGATAGGATAGGAATTGGTCCTGCAACTTCTATAGTGAGTGCATGCTCTTTGACTACACAAACACTATAGATTAGGACTCTAGAAATACCCTCGTGGTAGCAAATTGATTTGCTCAGCGGGTACGTCTCGAAATCAGCCATATAGGGAACTGCTGTATTCAGACATCGACGGTGACTTTCCAATCATGTGGACAGGGAGTTGATGGGCGGGCTTAGCGTTATTTGAATCAGCTTTGGGCTTACCTAGAGCCTTACAAAGGCGCTCTGTATGGTTCTGGTCCTAACGCCTATGGTTCTGGTCCTGTTGTATGCAGAGGCAGTTGAAAGATTCCGCTCATAGGTTCTATCCATCGTGGCCAGACTATACGTTTTATGTTATAGTCTGGCTTGTTAGGCTACTACATCTGCATACTACATCTAGTTTACAGGATTAGCATGAAGGCTGCCTGGCCTTGCAAAAACAAAAGGGGGGGACAGAGGAATGCATGACACTGCAGTGAAGAAACATAGGGAAGGTGTGCTTTCTTTGGTTGGCTGAAGTTTGACCGACTGACTCAGTTAGCGATACTGTACTCACCGTAGGGGAGTGAGAGCGCGGTTCGGCAGTCGTCTGGGCGGCGGCAGCTGTGCCAGCGGCGGCAGGGTCAGGGGTGTGAGCTCTGGACGAGGGGCTCAACAGGGCCTGGGACGGGTCCACCTTCCTCCCCGAGATCAGGTAGGTCCTCATCCCTACAGAGGACACACACACACACACACACACACACACACACACACACACACACACACGTACACACAGAGGCAAAACCTTTTTAAAATTGCTGCAATGAACTGGCACAATGACATCATCGATAACCTGCTTCCTGTAGCCTACCTCGCACTTCAGATTTGCCCAATCCATATTCTTGAGCAACAGAGAAAGTTGCAAAAATCAGGAAGTAGCGAATGGAGAGAGTGGATTTTGTTCATGTGATAACCACAATTTTTTTTGTGATTAGTTCCATTCTATGACTATGGAAATGTTCCCATTTTAAGGGGTGCAGGCCGCAAATAAACAGTTCGAGAGTAGTAAGAAAGATTCTACACCTTTTACTCAAATAAAATCACAGCATGCAAACAATTGAAAACAACTGGCATAATTATATAACTTCTTCTGCAACACAACTCCTACACAAGTAGTGCAACTTGCTCCTGATTCCACGCTAACATCTCTTTAGCATCTTCCTCTTCTTAAACGTCTCTTCAGCAATCGAAATGAGGCTACTAAGGAAATGCTTGATTCACATAAATATGGAGCACAGGCAGTGGTGGAGGCAGACTTCCTCTGAAATCTCTCTGGGGGAGGGAACTTTGAATCTTACAGTGATCAAACAGCTCGGCTGAAGACTAGGGAGACCAACCTACTCCTAATTACAGCCGAGTAGTTTCACACACGCTCTCTCTTTTTTTTTTTTTTTCACTTAGCTCACCGCACACATTTTCCACCCTCCTCACACAGTCAGCAGCCCATGGGGGGAGAGAGGTGAGGGGTGAAAGTGCCATGATGTCAGTGTCAAAGATCAACCACTAGGGGGCAAAGTGCGCCAGATTGACACCGAGCCCTCCCAGTTGGCGCTCTGATAAAGTACACCAAAGAACTTCAACAAGACTGAGGCCTGGAGTAGGTCAATGTTGACTAGAATAGTCCGTGTTGATTGTAATAGTCTTCTTCCACTCTCACTTCCGACACACACACACACGTATAGACACACACACATATGCATACACACACACACACACACACACACACACACACACACACACACACACACACACACACACACACACACACACACACACACAGTCCCTGCCAATAGCTAGAGTCCAATGACTGACCCCCCACCTGGAGTCCCGCGCTGTTTGACCAGCGTGTTTGCTGATAATACAAAAGCCAACACTATGGTATCGGCAAGCAGGTGATAAAGCAGAAGTGGCTGATACTGTGGCCAAGCAGCATGTAGAGGCTCATTATCAGATTGTTCAAACAGCCCGACGGGCGAAGCCAACATCACCGCAAGACCGACTTTGCCCGTGTCGCTATGCAGTGCTTTCTGATGATGATGATGGCTTGTTACGTAAGTGCGAAATGTTGCTAAAGGCATCTGAACGTGTTCTGATGGGTCTGTCTGCCCACCAAAGGTGTTGGGCAATATTTCTGTAAACAAACAGGATAAAAATAGTTTTTTTAAATCTCTGATCATGAGATTTCCACTTCATTCCACAGTCATTTCAGAGCACAGTTGGAATCCTATCAAAGTAATATAACCACAATATGAAGCTGAGTCTTCTAAAATGTGACTAATATTATGTGACAACCAAAGTATTGTTGTTGTTGTTGTTAGTTGTAGAAGATTCTAGACATTTCTTTAAAGGGCTCCGCACACCACTTCCGACACAGTGCGGAGCACTCTGCTTCCAACATTCTATTCCATTGTTTTCAATGCAACCCCGCACACCAGCGCCGAAGTCTTCCGCCGTCGGTTGTGAATTACAATTGAAGTCTATTTTGTCGGAGCCGTCCATTGACATCCAATGTTAATTTCACCGGCTACTGTGCTGGGTGCTAGGCAAAATTGTCGGATTCGACAGTGCTCCGCAATGCTGTCGGAACCGGTGTGCGGCCGGCTTAAGGCTTTATTCAGTAGCCTTTTGTTGTGCCTGGCCTTTTAGGAAAGCCAAACTCACTGGTTCCAATAGTCCTTCCTGCTGCTTTAACGGATTACATCTTCCTGCTTCATATGAAATCCTCTCTCTCTCTCTCTCTCTCTCTCTGCCTCAGGCCACTAGCATTACAAACGTCTGTGTTTTCTTTTCTTTTCTTTCTTTTCTTCTTCTTCTCCGTTTCTCTCTTCAAGAGAGCATGCTCAGTGAGATAAGCGCCGCACGAGCTGGCATTGCCCCACGGTGGCATCAGCTGGAGCGCCTGGTGCCCACCTCCCAGGGAGGATCAACAGCACACATCTCTTTCAAAGAACATTGGCTGTTGGTGAGTCACAGAGAGAGAGGGAGAGGAGA
>JAODXP020000035.1:5103517-5106017 GCA_027497455.2 Sardinella longiceps | reverse complement strand
CACACACACACGACTTCAAGATTCCTCTCTTAGACTTGAACTAAAGACGATATTTCTGATATCCTCATTGCGTCAGAGATTCATGCTGATTTATGAACAGCGTAGTAGCATGCTGCTACTATGGCATCCCTTCTGGAGACGGCTCACTATGGGACAGACACGCTAAGCTCTTCTGGAAAATTTTGCAAATGTCTACCACTACCCACCCATCCCCCTTAAAAAAAAAAAAAAAACACACCACAAACAAATCATTTCTTAAGCCCATCAACACTGACCAATCTCTGGTGCGGTGGCAGAGAGACTAGACACAGATTTCTGGATTATCCAAAGTGCAGTACATCATCTGTCTGTTGCTTTCCTGCCTGCCACCTTTGACAGTGCAGATTGCAGAATGTGACCGCCGGCTTACTAATACTGAGAAACAATAGCATTCCTTTTCCGCTAGCAGTAAGCTAGCTAGTTGAAAAACTAATCATACACCTCTTCCCCACTGGCAGTATTTGTTCAAATGATTGTTGCTATTGCTAACCTGTGCTTTGTCACCTTAAGTGTTTGGACAGCTTGGCTATAGCAGGCTCTGCTTTGTCCTCTGGCCTGACAAGAGACGAACAGAGCAGCAGAGCGAAAAAAAGCTAAAGGGGAGACGCTAAAAGCTAAACACGCTAATGGGAGTCTCTCTCAGGCCTGCTTAGCACTGCTCTGGATCAAGCCGAGTGGGACAGAGTCATTTTTAAGGATTACAAACTTAGTGGGAATCATGGGGTGGGAATGGCTACTGTGCTCAGAGCTGGAGGAGAGGAGAGGAGAGGAGAGGAGAGAACCTGGCTCACTCGTGTTGTTATTAAGTCATCGTCCTCCCAGACAGAGCAGACGGCTAAAAGGAAAAGCCGTTGTTGCAAAAGATCTTAGCTAGCCTGTGTGGGCCATGGTTTGGAATTCACTCTTCACCCTGATTTACTTTTAAACTGGGCAATTAATTGTCTGTGATGGATGCTAAATGCTACGACGAGTGAATGCGGAGAATGAACTGAATCTTTGGAGACTTCCAAAAGAAATCCCAGACGATGGGAAAATAATCAGATAGAGGAGAGAAGAGAGAGTGGATGAGTTCAAGTAAGATTCTCCTTCTTGCACTCTCTTACACACACATACACACACACACACACACACACACACACACACACACACACACACACACACACACACACACACACACACTCTCACACATACACATACCAAACAATAAGATGTCTCTATAAGGAAGTGCTCCTGAGTCGATCTCTGTCTGTATACAACCTAGCTGATGCCTCTCACGCAAGCTTTTCCCGCTCTCTCTCTCTCTCTCTCTCTCTCTCTTCTCCCTCTACCACTAACTGTTGTTTCTCCTCGTCTGTGTGAGTGTTTTCATAGCATCTCTCCCTTACTCCCTCTCTCTCTCCCTCTCTCACTGACTCTGGCTTTTCCCTTGCCCTGCACTGCACCCCCCCCCCCCCACACACACACACACACACCCCTCGCCCAACCCCCATGGACTCCAAAACTCGTCCTGTGTGGCTGCCGATCCTTCCTTATTAGGGCACAGGGATGAGGCTGCGAGAGAGGGAGAAAGAGAGAGAGAGAGACAGAGAGAGTGAAAGAAAGAGAGAAGGGAGAGAGAGAGAGAGAGAGAGAGAGAGAGAGAGAGAGGGAGGGGGAGCGAGAGAGGCCTGGGCTCTGACCGCACCCCCACCACACCATCTTTTTCTTCTCTTCCTCCTCCTCCTCCTCCTCTCCTTCCCCCACTTCCTTCTCTTCCCTGTGTTGCTTAAGCCGGGCCCTCTGTGTATACATATCAGCTGACAATGGCCAGGGAGCCCCCACATTCTTTCACTGCTTCTCTCTCTCTCTCCCCCTCTCTCTCTCTCTTCTTTCTTCAGTAATGCTCTATCACTCTCTCTCTCTCTTTCTCTCTCTCTGCTTCTCCTTCTCCCTTGCTCTCTTCCCTTTGGTCACTCTCTCCCTCTCTCTTTGCTGATGTTCACTCACTCACTCGCTTGCTAACCCACTGCGTCAGGCCGTCAATGTTCTGAGACACGGGGTGACGCACAGGGATCAAGGGAGCTGCGTCATAGCGGCTCGCGCTGCGTAAGAGGGGAGCGCGCGCGCACACACACACATGCACGCACACACACACACACACACACAGACACACACTCAAGCAAGCATGCCCTGTTACACAATCACCTCTCCTTCGTTCTCCTCTCCCGTGCTTTTCCAGACACACACACACACACACACACACACATTATTACTAGCAGACATACAGCAGTCCAGAGGGGACGTTGCGGAGATGGCCTCTTCCGGCCGTCTGCACCCAGAGAGAAAACACAGAGTCCCCATTAGTGGCACAACCACAGGGGCTCTGCTGCACTTCTCGGCTGGCGAGGACAGACATAGCCAGACACTCTCTCTCTCTCTCTCTCTCTCTCTCTCTCACACACACACACACACACACACTTAT
>JAODXP020000035.1:5066017-5093517 GCA_027497455.2 Sardinella longiceps | reverse complement strand
GAAAAGAACTCTGGGAGATGTAGGACAATACTCTACTTCTCGTCGTCCTCCTCCTCCTCCTTCTCACATCTCCTCTAACCTCTCTCTCTCTCTCTCTCTCTCTGTCTGACTTTCTTCCCTCTCTTTCTCTTCGGCACCCAAAGACATTGAAGACTCTCTCTCTCTCTCTCTCTGTCTTTCTCCCCACTCTCTTTCTCTGCCCCCCCACACACAATAAAGACTCAATCTCTCTCTCACCCAAAGACATTAAAGACTCTCTCTTTCTCTCTCTCTCTCTCTCTCTCTCTCTCTCTCTCTCTCTCTCTCTCTCTCTTTGTCTCTCTCTCTCTCTCTCCACTCGTCCTCCTCACCCTCCACCCCTGATCTGTTCAAATCCAGGTCATGAAGAGACACAGAAACCCAAGATGGGGACACCACCACCACCACCACCACCACTAACTCTCTTTCTGTGGACTGAAAAACTGCACTGTGTTGTGACTTTGACACCTCGGGCAAAAGGGTGTTTTGCACTCCTTACACATGGTGTGTGTGTGTCTGTGTGTGTGTGTGTGTGTGTGTGTGTGTGTGTGTGTGTGTGTGTGTGTGTGTGTGTGTGTACCTGATCTGGCCAGACGGACGGAGAAGGAGCAGTGTGCCTGTTTAGCCCCACAATGTGGGGTGACTCATCGTTACCACTGCCTGAGAGGATGCTCAGGGAGGTGGGGGCTGGGGCAAACACACACACACACACACACACACACACACACAACCAGTCTGCTGCAGACAGGGGCCCTTACACAGTCTGATACACCTGAAATGACATTTTAGCTGTAGGTGTCTGTCTCCCCCTCACACACACACACACACACACACACACACACACACACACACACACACACACACACACACACACATTCTGGGCCAGACACTGTGTTTGGGGGTGGGGCCTGAGCAGACAATTACTGTAAGCAGGCACATGCCACTCAACCACATGGAACACATCACAACACTCTTTTTCAAGTACGCCAAATAATACCCCTCACCCAAGGTCAACTAACATGTGTATTTTCGCTCTCATACCCCCCCCCCCACACACACACATACACACACACCTTTAATAGCGCAAGTACAGAATGGCCTTTAGAAAAAGGCTGACTATAAAACTAAAGTGATCTGATTGGTTGCCCAGGCAGCAGAGTTCATCTGCACATGCCTCACCTCACCATCCTAGCAGACAAACACACACTCACACACACACAAACACACACAAGTGCATGCACAGACATACAGTATAAACACATGCACACACACTCACACACACACAAGTTCACAAAAACACAAGAGCACACACAGACATATAGTACACACGTGCACACACACACAAGTTCACACAAACACAAGTGCACACACAGACATAGTACACACACGTGCACAGCACACACACACACACACACACACACACACACACACACACACACACAGACTGCAGCACATGTGTCCAGGTGATAACAAAGCAACACCAAATGTTACAGAGAGGCTATCAGTCTGTGTACTCGTCTCTCTCACTGTCTATCTGTCTCTCTGTCTGTCTGTCTGTCTGTCTGTCTGTCTCTCTGTCTGATACTTCCTGGAATATCTACAGTAACAAAGGAAGGGGTGTGGGAGAGCAAAAAAAAAAACAAAGTCATGAGTCAGAAGAGCAGTAAATAGTACTAAGCCATGAGGCTCTCTCTCTCCCTCTCTCTCTCTCTCTCTCTCTCTCTCTCTCTCTCTCTCCCCCGGAGAGCCAAAAGACAGGTGGGCCCCCGCACAGACATGGCAAGCTGATAAAAAAAACCTTGATGACCAACCAGTGCCTGCTGAATGAAAGAGGGGGAGGAGAGAGCGAGGAGGGAGAGAGAGAGAGAGAGAGAGAGAGAGAGAGAGAGAGAGAGAGAGAGAGAGATTAGTGGGGAGGTTCAAAGAGAGGACATGTCCACACTGTGAGGTCAAAGTGAGGACAGACAATGACAAGACAAAGAGAGGGAGAAAGAGAGGAACTGTAGGAGGACAGGAGAGAGGGATGGAGGGATGGGGAGAGTTTTTTTCAGAGGGAATTTCAGAGAGAAATCATTGCCAAGGTAAAGGCTACGGCAGCCGACCAGGGGCGTAGCACCAAATTCTGGGCCCTATGTGTACACAGTGGCAACCTCAACCCTGGAACAGAACTTCAAACTCCTTCAAGGGCCCTCGCCCCGTTTGGGGCCCCTGGACTGGGCGTAATGGGCCATGGCGCAACACTGCATTCACCAGGGTTCCCACTCCAGATCAGACTTAAAATTCCCTGACTTTTCCATGACCTTCCCTGACCAAGAAGCAGAATTTCCATGACCTCCCTTACAAGAAATGTCCAATATTCCAATTGGGCGTTGAGCAGAAAAAAAAAATATATATATCGTCCTCCCTTAGGTCTACAGTACTTCCTAACACTTAACTGGCATGAATCAGCCAATCAGGGTGTAAAATCACTTCAGTTAAACTGAAAAATACTGAAAAGCAAGAGGGATGTGTGGTGATCCACATTAAAAACGAAATTCCCTGATATTCCCCTGACTTTTCATGCAAAATGATCAAATTCCCTGACTTTCCCTGTCTGGAACAGCCCTTATTGAAATTCCCTGTTATTCCAGAAATTCCCTGACCCGTGGGAACCCTGATTCACCATTTCCAGTAGCTCTGTTTTTGGTGAATTAGAATTAGCCTGCCTCACCAATACCACCACATACAGTAAAACAACATTCCTGACGACTGCTCTCATTTGTACACTTAAAGTGCGTCCGTGTCAAGCCACTTGCTTTCTGTTCAGCCCTGCACACAAACACTAGATGAGGGCCAAGATTATCGCATGAGGTTGAAGATGGCAGCGAAATTCCAAATAGCTTAAATACCAAAGCGCCATCTTTGAATGAAGAATGAATGGAGAACTGGGATATGATGATGCCTGCCAGTCACTCACTCAGTCACTCACTCAGCCAGTAGCGACTCGGCTTAGGGGTAGAGAGAGGAAGCGGATAAGATACACACACACACACACACACACACACACACACACACACACACACACACACACACACACACACACACACACACTACCACCACTACCATCCCTCCCTCCATTTCCCCCTTTCTTGTGTTCTGGTTTTGCTATTTTTCCCTCCTTCAACTCTGTTGAGGCACACACACACACACACACACACATAATGATGCTAGGTAGTTAGCCACAATTTCCTGCCCTGGTGGATCACCATTTGGCATAAGATACACCCCGCCACCCCCCCCCCACACACACACACAGACCCCACCCCATCCTGAGGAGACCTGCAGACATCATCTCGCCCCGTGAGGCCCGGCCCTATTTCCCCGGCGCTCCTGCAGTGTCACTGAGAAAAGGTCAATGAGTCCCACTGCGGTATTCCCAGTCGTGCCACTGATGCTGCCGCCACCGACACTGCTGCCACTCCTACTCCTGCTGCTGCTGCTTCAACAGGTTGCCTGAGTGAATCTACTGTGTGTATGTGTGTGTGTGTGTGTGTGTGTGTGTGTATATATTATATATATTCCACTCACAGGAGAGAGGTGTGTGCAGAGATGGGAGAGAATGAGTGACAAGGAGGAGAAGGAGGGAAGGCAAGTGTGTGTGTGTGTGTGTGTGTGTGTGTGTGTGTGTGTGTGTGTGTGTGTGTGTGTGTGTGTGAGGAAGAGAGAAAGAGAGACTGTGAAGCGAAGAGTTCAGCTTATGAGAGGAGAGAAGATAAGAAAGTATGTGTGAGTGAGAGACAGACAGAGAGATGGAGAGGGAATTTCTGCGTGTGTGTGTGTGTGTTCATGTGTGAGAGAGTGTGTGAGTGAGAGAGAGAGAGAGAGAGAGAGAGAGAGAGAGAGAAAGAGAGAGTATGTGTGTGTGTGAGAGAGAGAGAGAGAGAGAGAGGCCTTGCTGTAGTCTCTTATCAACTCCATTCAACAGTATGTCCACCAACACTGTGGCACCTAGACACTACACGCACCAACGCTGCAAAGGCCAAAGAGGGGAAATGGACTTGCTGACAACCACTGCCAAAGCACACACACACACTCACACACACACACACACACACACACACACACACACACACACACACACACACACACACACACACTGCCAGCATGGAGAAGCTGGGAAATTCAAGTCCAGATTCATGCATGACTTGGGGGTTGTGTCTCTCAGGGACTCCATATATTCTCTCCATTTGGTCAAGTTAGTTGATTCAGATTTTAACCTTCAATGTTTTGTTTCTGCACATTCATGCACACAGTGCATTTTGACAGATAAAAACTGCAGACTATGTTCATTGTGGAAAAAACTAACAAGTCTGCAAACAGATGTCTCTTAAGTCTAACTTGCAGAAGCAGATAGACAAACATACTGTACACCCTTCTATAATTGCAGAAGGGGTATTGTACAATGCCATAGAATCAGCTATGGAAACCCTAGCCTGGTATTCCACACTTTGTGCAAACAGTCTGGGATCCCTCAATTGCTGTACATTTCCTTCCTTATGTAGCACTTATTGAGCATGCCAGATCATTCTGTTTGATAATTGGTCACTCAAACATTTGTCGAAGGAAAACTTAGCTTTTTGAGAGCTCTCTGACACAGTACAGCAGTGAAATGCAATAGTGACTGTTATATATCAATAACAAATTAAGTTATAACAACAGTAGCATAGTAATAATATGTGTATAGGCCTATGTGATGTGTATGTAATGTAATGCATTCCTTTGGTATATGAGCAGATGGGATTGCAATAACTAAAATCAAATGGAAAAGTTAACATGCCGCATATGTTCAGGGACTTCTAGCTTCAATGACATCGTTTTTCTTCCTTACCTTTCAGTTGCTCAGCTACAAAGTTCTGGCCCATGCGCTCCGTCACCATGCCGTCCTCCTGCTCGTAGCGGTCGTCAAGGAAACCGGCCGTGGCCTCCGATAGGTGCACCTTCCCCGCCACCCCCAGCTGCTCCATGAGGTTGGCCAGGTTGACGTCGTTGGACCACACGTCAAACTTGAAGCGCTCCATGCCCAAGATGCCACACAGCACGGTGCCCGTGTGGACGCCGACGCGCATGTTCACCGTCTCCTTGGTCTCCTGGCAGAAGCGCTCGATGGCTTGGATCATGCCCAGGCCCATCTCCACACAGCAGTAGGCGTGGTCAGGCCGTGGCTCGGGGCAACCGGCCACGCAGTAGTAGCAGTCTCCGAGGGTACTGATCTTCTCGCACTGCGTGAGCTCGCACAGACGGTCGAAGCGTCCGAAGAGGTCGTTGAGAAGGCCCACGAGTGCCGACGCCGACTTGTTGGCGCTCATGCGTGTGAAGCCCACGATGTCGGCGAACAGGATGCTGACGGGCTCCATGCGCTTCATGTTGAAAGGCCTGAAGATGAACTGACTGCGCGGGATGGACGTCTTCTTGCGCTTGTGGCTCTTGGGGCTGGAGGAGGTGACAGCACCCGAGCCGGACGAGGATGAACCGCCGCCGCCTGGACCGCCACCAGCCGGGCCGGCGTTGCCAGACGAATAACGCTTCCCAGAACTCTCGCTCTCCTCGTCTCCCTGCTTCATGAGCTCGTCGGCCACGCGCCGTGGCATCACCGAGTGGATCATGCGTTCTTTCAGCGCCTTCTCCACCTCTAGGTCCTTGCCGTGCATGATGGCCTGGCCCACCTTGAGGAAGGTGCTGCGCGAGCGCACCTCCGACATGATGAACAGGTGGATGCCGATCAGGTGGGCGCACAGGTGCAGCAGGACCTTAGCCGGCG
Source organism: Sardinella longiceps (assembly GCA_027497455.2). Classification (NCBI taxonomy): domain Eukaryota; kingdom Metazoa; phylum Chordata; class Actinopteri; order Clupeiformes; family Clupeidae; genus Sardinella; species Sardinella longiceps. The sequence continues at coordinate 5,087,702 of JAODXP020000035.1, read as the reverse complement.
CCAACCACCACAGAGTCTCCAGCGCCTCGGCCCCCGGGAGCCCCAGGTCGCCATCTGCTGCCACAGACGATGGTGCCAGGTGCAGCCACCCGAACGCCTCGAACAGCACGGAGTAGAGCAGACCCAGCAGAACGGACGCGTACAGGCGCAGGTGAAGCACGCTGTAGAGCAGGAGGAGCACCTCCATGCCCAGAGAGAAGGTGCCCACAGGGGAGATGCAGGCGGTGGGCGGCTGGGACGCAGAGGAGGCCGCGGCGGCGGAGGCTGCAGCGGTGGCGGGGTTAAAGGTCACAGAAGCCCCTCTGCTTAGGTTCCTCACAGTCAGCCTCTGGAGGCTGGCAAAGTCCTTGGTTTGAAACTGCAGGGCCAGCGTAATGGCAAAGGTCACAGTGATGAGAAGCAGAGAGGCCTGGTTGTAGAGGATCGTGTAAGGTCTGGTGAAGGTGAATATGAAGAGCAGGAGACAAAAGAGCAGAAAGGAGGCCGCGGGGGCCACAAAGGAGGCTGGGTTGCAGCGGCCAGAGTTGACCCCGAAATAGACGCACCACAGGATAGCGGCACTGGCGAGATAGAAGAGCACATAACGGAACCGGCGCTGTGCCTGCGGGAAGCACCGCTCCCGACACGCCTCCTCCAAGGTGGCCGAGTCAAATTTGGGGTCCCAGCACTGTGCCGCCGACCGCTCAAACAGCTGGGGGACTTTCCTGTGGCTGCGCAGACTTGTCATGATAGCCCTCGGCATGCCAGATTCACCTGAGCTGTCACTGGAGGAGATGCTGTTTTTGCACGGCTTTGAGCCTCCGGTTTGGCCAGTGCCGGCAGACCCTTGCTTAGCGGACGTGTCGAGGCCATGCTGCTGCTGTGGCGGCTGCTGCTGCTTGAGCGGGCTGTTGCTGCTAACGCACCGCACCGCCACACTGCCGTCACCGCTGGACTCGCAGCTCACCTCGGTATTGTGCCGAAGCAGCTGCTGGTGCTGCGGTGAGGCCATGTTGCTTGTCGTTATGTGAGGGAGAAAATCTAAACAATGACAGCTGGTGGTAATGTGGTGATCAGATATTAGCCGGTCTCACATAGCTATTAATGTGCGTGACGACAGAGAGTATATAGGATGACAGTTCACTGACACAAATGTGGAACAAAGCTACTGTATTTAAATCCCTTGAATCCGCAGATATCACCTCTTTTTACGCACAGTGTACTCGTACTTGAAACGAACCGTGTCAGACTCTTGAGGAGTTCATTATCCGTTATACTACGTCAGTATTTGGATTCCACCATTATGTTCTACTGTTCTGGAGCCCTTGAACAGTCCAGTGTTAGCTTGTAGGTTGGCAGCAATCCTCTGGCTTTGGTCATTTCACTTCTTCCTCTTGGGAGCATAGCATCCTGTTTGACATTCAAACATCAAATACGGCAAAGGGCTGCTCTCATGTCCAGTAATCCATGTATATTGGGAATCATCTGTGCTGATTTTTCTCAGAGTGTTTTGACGCCCATGCGCTTGGCAGCCTTTCCTTGTACCCACTAAACGCTCTCCAGTATTGGTCAGTAACCACAGACGAATTTACCTTCCATTCGTCGTTACATTCACCCGACGATACAATGTATCCACAGTTCATATTTTCCAGTCCAAAGCTTTCGAATTTTGATTTCGTATATTGTGGTTTCTGTACGAATGATTGGTTGGGTTGTGACACGTCTATTAGTCTAGACAGAAATCGAAAATCTCGAAGTTCTTTATGGACTAAAGAGAGCAAATACTCACGTAGGGTACAAGCAACAGTTTTCTTAAAATAGCAATCGATTTACAATGACAATCCACCCTTATAATGGATAATAGCAATGCCCCACGATTCCTCAGGTCCACTCTCTAAAAGGGAGCATGCGGGTTGAGAAAAGCTCCGATGTGGGCGAAATACCCTGACTTAAAAATAAAAGAGCAACAGTAAGGCATTATGGCTGTCTTTCCTGGCCACGCAATTCACCAGAGCCCGTTAGCCACTACAGCCTAGTTCAAGGAGCGGGCCTATTCCCACAGAGGAGCCCCGTCCTTTCCTGAACTCCCATTCCGGATACCCGCCGATGCTTTCACTGTGGATTCAGGGGGCAAAGAGGAAGACCATATACTTGAAGACTAGGTGCGTTTTCTAATCAAGTTGACGTAGTTAAAAAATGTGCAACTGAAATCAACATTCCTCTCTCCAACAATTAAGTGGCACTTTCGCACTTAAGGCTGCAATAGACTTGCCACAAAAGTATTGCGGTGATACCACACGGATAATACAACACGACATGAATACTGATGCAAAATATATTTTTGCAAGAATTACTGAACTTACATTAACACGTACGTTTTCACAAAAAAAGAGCCCTGGTGGTGGTTTGATATGAATATCCAAGATAAACGACTCGAATTCAAGTCGACCTATAGGAAATGGATTCAGACTTTCCAAAATGACGCAAAATGTCAACGATATGTTCCCTTATGTATCCACAGAAACGAAAGTTTTCCCAAGGCCATAATCCCCCTGGTTAGGCAGTGCAGGCTGTAAACTCGTGGAGTTGGGAGTGCAGAATAATTATTCGCCCTCCCTTCCCGTCGCGTCCGTTCCCTTCTGGCTAGAAATCCCACGAGGGGAAACAAACATATCCATATTCGGTTCCTTTAATTCAATTACAATAGAGGGTTCCAGGAGGCGTGTTGTCCTCTGTTTACAATCGCCTTAAAGTCGCGGTTTGTCCGGTTTGTCACTGGCATGTTTGCGCCAGGCAGTGTGTAGTACCGCTGCGTGTTGCCGTGTTGCGTCCTCTTCCGTTTGATGAAGGATTCCTCCCTCTCTCTCTCTCTCTCTCTCTCTCTCTCTCGGCCTTGCCGCTCTGCCCAAGGAACAGCCTACCCGTAATTAGTTTTGACGGCGTCGGTGACTCTCGCACTAACCAGTCGCAGGCAAGTCAGTTCCCCCCTTCCACCATCTTCTTAAGGGAGTCGCAACTTCCTGACCAGCTGAGATGGTGAGGCTACACTACAGGAGCACGTTGTACTGCAGCACAAGGCTAAACAACCGAATGAAAATAAAACGAAAAGCACCGAGAGGAGGGTCATACGCTAGAGAGACAGACAGACAGACAGAAAGAGAGTCTGAGAGGGAGAGAGAGCGCACATGCAGCCTCTGAAATGGCGGCGATTTCCCTTTTCCCACATCACTCCACGAATGATGGATTTTCCCAATGTGTGTTAACCGAAATGTGTATTTTGGGGCATATTTCTAGACTAACTGAAATATTTTGCCCATGCGGTACGTGTTGGGAATGCTAAGGTTACATTAACTGTATCATGAACTGAAGTTATGGCTCAACCGCAAGCCTGGGAACGATACAAAATCGCTGTCACCAGTATTATTTTGGTAGTGTGAGATGTTGTCGTGGCTTTCCCTGCTTTTTTTAACATGAAACAATCAAGTAGCCAAGATAGGCTTACTTGTCGTGAAACGTGAGTTGTGTAGAATATCTTTAGGATTTTCAGCTGAGTCAGAGCGACAAAATCATCTAACTTGCGGCCAAAGGTTCCAGGACATCACCACACACGTTTCTCAAGGCACGCCTCATTCACTCAGATAAGACCTGCACACAATACACAAGGTCTGTCTCACGCGGCGTGTATACTCACACCTGCACACACACACACACACACGTCTAAAGGAAGTCTAAAAATAGGCAACTCAGGCTATTCCCCCCATACACATTGTTCCTGGCATTCTTTCCTTCAGCAAGGACTGCAGGGTTGCAATTACGCATCCTCTAGCTCTGAATGGCCAAAGTCATTGCCACATTTCAGTTTTTGGTTAGGCTACTGCTAGATGTAATAGTGTTCAGTTGGCCACTGGGCATTTAGGAGATGTGTACAGGCAGTAGGATTCAAATCCTGAATACATGTTATGAATACATTAGCATGTTGAATTCAAACATTCCTTAGCAACAGGTCAACACCACTTTTTATAGGTAGGCTTAACACTACATGTTAGTTTAATAGAAATCTGGAATTCCTCATCACCTACTGGCTCAGTCTGAGTTGCACACATGTTGAGATTTCTTTCTCCAAAATCAAGTCTCCAACCGGCATTCATTAAAAGTGTATTATAGTATTATAGCCTAGAATAGCAACCTTGCAAGCAACTTTGTCTGTGAGCAGTGTTGGAAAGTTTAACATAATTATAGGGACCTTATGATCCCTTAGATAATGCCTTTCTTTTAGACTCAAATTCTGATATTCCAAGCTATACACTGCTCACAGTAACAATGGGAGGGAAATCCTGGTCTATTCAGGCAACACTAACAGATGTATGCAAACCAAATGTATGCAAAAATTGTAATTTGAGGCCATTATTCTATCCCCTTCATATTGGATTCCGTTTCTGACCCTCCCATAAAACAGACATACAGAGAGACACACACACACACACACACACACACACACACACACACACACACAGTTATCTCATCTGATTGTGTGAAAGGGGTGACTGAGGCAAGCCTTTGCTCCAGAACAGTGTGAGTTTATAGCATGCAGGGGAGGCCGAGGCCGTGTGTGTATGCGAGGCGAGCTGTCGTTTCACCACTCTGCGGCATGCCTGGCTATGAGACAGGGCAGGGCTGGCTCCGTGCCCCTGTACCCCCCCCTCCCCCCAACCCCCCCAGCCACGAGCAGAAGGCAGATGGGCCAGCCCCTCTGAGCGTGACTCTGTTAACTGTATAATTAGTCCCAGTAATAGTGTCATTTATTATACTAGCGGGCAAATGCATTGTCTGTACAGACCCCCACGAGACTGTCTACTTTGATGCAAAATATTTTATAATATAAGTCTGCTTTTGCAAAAGAAAAAGAGCCGTGTATGATACAATCTCAGTATTGCACAGATGCCTGAAGACTGTGAGAGGTAAAGCCTGGTGCACAATGATCAATGGAATACAAAACATAGCCTAGTGTTTGATGAATACATCAATGAAAATGTTGTTTCTTGAAGTCAATATTTAACAATTAGCTGTTCAATGAAATTAGTGTCACATTGAATAATAATACACACAAATATTTTAATGCATACTGTATATCTTCTTATCAATTAACATAAGATTAAGCTTTCATCCTATGATTGATTGGAGCAGAACTGAAAACAAATATATACATTGTTCATGCAATTAATCATTGTGCATTGTGTAACTAAGTCAGACTTACAATTCTTGTCAGCGGCCACCCTTTGTTTAGTTTCTATAAAGCAAACAAACACAAGGTTGTTTAAAATAGCCTTGAAAGAAAAGTCAACAGTCCCTAAATATGCACCAAGGCAATTGGCCCAGGCAAGGCATTGCTTCATCTGACTGTCACATCCTGAGTGAGTTAGAGCATCACCTGGTGGCCAAACATGGCATCTGAAGTCTGCATCACAACAGGCCCGAATGTGCTTTTTGACTATGGTCTTGATGGTCTTCCATGTTTCTCAAGGTCACAAGTTATTAGGTCTCTCTACATGAATTTGAAGGTGGTTGTATGGATCAAAAAAGGGGAAACAACCAAAAATAAAATATGAATTCTAAGAGTAAATTAAAATTCTGTAGGTGTTTTTAGTAATATTGCTGTATGCATATGTAGTCTATAACATAATTTAACACACCAAAGGGGAGGTTGTAGTTAATTAATCAATATAGCAATACAAATATTGCTGTAAATTTAGAAGTAGATGGCATTTATCTGAAAGATTTCTTGTAGCACTGGCATTCTTCTCTGAGGTAATAGCCCATTAGAAAGATAATTAATTTTATTACTATACATCTGCATAACCATCATTCAACCAAGTGTATTTATCGATTCATTCAAGTCAACTTGCATTACAAACAAACATGAAGTCACTCAACAAGGAAATAAAATAACTTTAATGCCACAAAATTATGATATCATGCAAACCCACGGGTTCTCTACTCCAAAGGATCAGTACAAATGTGTTTTCACAAAACAGCTGTTTCCAGGAAAAACTGTTTAGGAAGAATGTCCTGAAATGTTTAGACTAGTGCACCAGCTGATGTGCCATGTCTAAGACTAAAACGGAAATAAATAAAAGAGAAATACCCAAACAAAACAAAAAAAACAACAACAACCAAATACTTTCTTCATTATGTTAACACACAAGGTGGTTGATTTTAGTCGTTCACAGTCTCTTTTTGTGTAACAACATTTTTTCCCCCCATATTTCTCATACTTCTCTCCACTTCTCCATGTCTAGAAAACTAGGCTATTAGATTGTACTCTGCTGGGCTTGACTCACCCAACTTCTTGACTCTCTTTAATTCATCACAGACCACCCACACATTAGTACATTCAGACATAGCATTATGCATAATACATCACTCATCCATTACATTCATTCATTCATTCATTCATTCATTCATTCATTTGTATTGGTGTAGTGCCATTACCAGTCCCCTATTTACCAATCAGTCTTTTCTCCACTCTTCTCTGCCTCTCTGTTCTTCACCATTTCTGTGCCATCCATCCATCCATCCATCCATCCATTCATTCATCTTTGCATCATCCATCTCTCATTGCCTTCGCCAACGGTTCTTGGGCTTCTCCGGGCAGTCGGACCCCGTGCATGTGCCCTCGGCTGCGGCAGGAGCCTTGGCTGGGGTGGCCTTGGCCGGGGTGGGCTCTTCCTTCTTTGCAGCTAGCCCACTGAGTAGCGCCGGTAGCTCGTTGGTGATGGCCTTTTCGATTTTCTCCACCAGACAGCCTCCCATCCAGCTGCAGTGCTGCGACAGCTGTTTGAAGTTGCCTGGCGGGTTAACGCCGAAGAAGTCACGGTAGAGCTCGGGGTCGGGCAGGTCGAACTTACTCACGTTGGTCTTGGCCAGCACGGCTTTGAAGATGTAGTATTTATCAGGGTCGGAGACGATGTCGGAAAACACCTCGTGTGGGTCACTGAACCAACCCAGCTTTTCGCTGTAGGCCTGCAGGTAGCGGTCGACCAGGAGGGCGTGAACGCGGACGCGGATGGCGTGCTGGCGAATGAAGGCGATCTTGTTCTCCAGCTGGTTCTCGATCACCTGGTTGAGGTCCTCGATGAGCGAGACTTCCTCGCGGCGGAACAGGTCGTAGCTGGATTCGGTCGAGTAATCCTGGCCCCAGAAGGAGCTGACGTAGACGCGTGGGGGCTCGGTCACGTTGATGAGTGGCGCCATGCTCCAGAAGAGGGCCCCGTAGACGCGCATGAGGTCCTGCGTGGACAGGCTGTCGGCTTTGTTGAGGATGAGACGAATCTGGGACTCTCGGCCCTTCATCTGGCGGAAAAGCATCTCCAGCTCCAGACCCACGTCCAGCTTGGTGGGGTCGAACACCATGAAGATGAGGTCAGCACGGTCGATGAACCACTGGCACACGTCATTGTAAGGGTAACCTGCAGAGATGGGGGGGAGAAAAATTTAATTCCATTAGTGATCAGGGATCTTTTGGCCTTTTCTTTTACCTCTATTGTGACAAGTCAGTCCAGAAAGACAGGAGAAGAAAGGTCAACACTAAAAGGTAAATGCAGACAGCCAGAAATGAGGTTGAAATCTGAGAGAACGTACTGTAAACATTTACCATTTAGTGTTTACCGAGAGGAAAGGAGCGGGAGAGAGAGAGAGAGAGAGAGAGAGAGAGAGAGAGAAAGGAAGGATGGGGAAATGACCTCAGGCCAGAATCGAACGCAGGTCCCCAGAGCCATGACAGGGAGCCGTAGCCAATAGAGCCACGAGGGCCCCTGAGATCAGTGGACTCAAAAATGTAGCCGGATAAATATAGCCTGGCAAGCCATCCTATAACATTAAAATGTATAGTCTGGCATCGAAAGATAGACTGAACTCAATCGTGGGCGGGACAAGGCTGTTATCTTTCAAACTACTTCTGCACTCAATAGGACAGTCTATGACCTGACCAATCAGAGGAACGAACAAGATGCAAACACCAATTCATTAGGACGTTGTTTTTGGCAAAGCCCACCCTAAACACAGAGTGTTGTGATTAGATGACACCAACGGTGTCATCCAATCAAATTCCCTATGGCTTGCTACTAGACGTACTGGCTGAGCAAATCTATTTGCCGCCGCTAGAGTACGTCTAGATTTCTAGGCTAGGATATATACAGTTTCTGAGTCCCGATTCTCACGCATAAAGTAGGAACCACTAATAGCATGATGTAGTCATGAGTGTCAATGCTGCTGATGCTGTATCCTGGGGAGTGACTCTCTGTTTCCTCTCATTTACACTTCAGACTTGTCGCTCGTCAAAAAAAAACAGCAACAGCAAGTTTATTTACAGGAGTGCCATGTCCTTCCCTTGTCTATTAATACTGAATTAATCGTTACATGGTTGCTCCTGCTTTATTTAAGACTCTGGGTATATTAGAGAGGGAGGAGAGAAACTGTGTCTGTGTGTGTTTCTGTGTGTGTGTGTGTGTGTGTGTGTGTGTGTGTGTGTGTGTTTAAATTTAAATGGGGACGTTTAAATTTACATGTATCAAGTTGTCCCCTACCCACCTCTCTCTTGCTGCTTGCGGTTCTCGATGACACCCGGCGTGTCTACGAACGTGACTCTCTCCAGGAGCTTGAGCGGCATCTCGATGCCTACGAGCTTCTCCAGGAAGCCCTGGCCAAACTTCTCCAGGGGCGTGAAGGAACGCGAGCTGTCGGCTGCCATGACGATACCCTCGACGCTGCGCACTTTCTCTCCGTGCATGAGAACCGTGTACTCAGAAGTGGTGGGTTCAGCACCTGAGGATGAGCGAGAGAAAGGCAATGAGAGAGAGAGAGAGAGAGAGAGAGAGAGAGAGAGAGAGAGAGAGAGAGAGAGAGAGAGAGAGAGAGAGAGAGAAATAGGCAATATGAGAGAGAGAGAGAGAGAGAGAGAGAGAAATAGGCAATATGAGAGAGAGAGAGAGAGAGAAATAGGCAATATGAGAGAGAGAGAGAGAGAGAGAGAGAGAGAGAGGCAATATGAGAGAGAGAGAGAGAGAGAGAGAGAGAGAGAGAGAAAATTAAGCCAAAGGATCTAGTGCAATAGTTCTCAAACCTGCATGATACTGCATGCCATTCAACACAAACTGCAAAATAACCTGCAGTATCTATCATCTACACGTACCTTTTTCTCTCTTTTTTTCTTTTCTTTATTTTATTAACACCAACCTGTCAGACACTACAGATGAAAACTAGCCTTATCTCATACATTTACATGACACGTTACTTTAAAAATGTTCCTGTATCATACATGTTAAAATACAATAAATAAAAATAATTTTAAATAATCCCAGTTAGGATGATTCTAAGGGCCTGGCACTGACATGGGGTTAAAATCAATATTTGAGGGGCCCACAATTATTTTTTGTCATAGGGCCCAAAATTTCTAGCGCCGTCCGTCCCTGCCTCCATACTGTACTGTACCTGTGTAAAGCTTCTGGGAGGCGTCCTCCAGACCCAACAGGTAGTTAATCATGGAGGACTTGCCAACACTCCAGGGACCCAGGAACAACATCAAGGGCTTGGCACTGATTTCAGCATCTGTATTGACAGAGAGGAAGGAAGTTCTCTAATTAGTGAGAGAGAGGACACAAGGCCGACAGGCTCCACAAGGACTCAATATCATCATCAGACTTGTGTGGACTGGAAGAAAGAAAGACAGACAGAAACCACACCATCAAAGTAAAATGGATGTTACATAATGAGAGTAAATGGGACTACTGGACTTCAGCCGCCTTTCCACATGGTGATTCAGTAGCAGAGGCGAGGCCACACACATTTCGTTTACTCATTGGACACAGACACACACATTCACATTCTCTCTCTCTCTCTCTCTCTCTCTCTCTCTCTCTCTCTCTCTCTCTCACACACACACACACATTCACATTCACTCTCTCTCATTCTCTCTCTCTCTCTCTCTGACTTTCTCTACTCTCTTTCTCTTCACCCCACAGGCATTAAAGATTCTCTCTCTCTCTCTCTCTCTCTCTCTCTCTCTCTCTCTCTCTCTCTCTCTCTCTCCTACACACACACACACACACACACCACTCATTCATATATATACCCATCTAACTCTAACACCCCCCGGGCTGGTGGGCTGCTGTTTGAGAACACTTGATTGCAGTCAGGTGGACTGGCATGGCATGACATTTGTCTAAATGAGCGTGTTTGTTTTCCCTGAGACAGGGTGGGCTTTCAGCGCGGCAGCTGGGTCGCATCTGATGGCATGGGTCAGAAGCACAGCCAGGGGAACGGAGTACCATGCCTCATTCAGACGCACACACACACACACACACACACACACACACACACACACACTCACACTCTCTCTCTCTCTCTCTCTCTCTCTCTCTCTCTCTCTCTCTCTCTCTCACACACACACACACACACACACACACACACACACACACACACTCTTCAGCTGAAGTTCTGAGTGCCGAAGGGTGCCTAGGGAAGTCCCAGTGCCATAAGAGACTTCTTGGTGCCTTGATACATCATTTCTCTTATTGTTTCTCCAGTTGGCCAGGTGCCAATGGGGGAAAAATAGGCACTGCCAAATGTGTGGACTTGGCACCTGATTTTTCTCCTCAATGCTTTTGTTGCCCCAGATGTAATTTGTTACAGTAGCTGTTTTGTTTTGTTTTTTTGTTTTGTTTGGAGATACACAAGTTGATGTAATTGCAATGAGGGGTTGTGCAGTACAGGTCATTCAACAGAAAGTGCAGTGTAATTTTTATTTATTTATTTATTTATTTATTTATTTATTTATTATTTTAACTATTTTGCAGATGCTTTTAACCAAAGCAAACAATATCTTACCTGAGACCTCATGCTGGCGAAGCTCGTTGTACTTGTAAGCCTGCTCCAGTGGCTTGATGGCTGTATGATAGATGGCCTGCAGCTTCTTCAGGGTAGCTATGAATGAGAGGAGGAGACAAGGAGAAGACAGCCCATGACTCTGGGATACATACGACACAGCAGCAGGGGAAGGAGAGGAAAGAGAGAGAGAGAGAGAGAGAGAGAGAGAGAGAGAGAGAGAGAGAGAGAGAGAGAGAGAGAGAAAGGAACCTACTAGCTAGCTTATCATCAGTTATTAATTATTATATAGTAATTTTTATTTTTTTAGTAAGTTTAATTTTTATTTATTTGAAACAGATATTGTATCTGTTTACTTGACATACAGTACGTGTATGTGTCAACTTTGGCAGCACTACTGTTGTGAGTCATGCCAATGAAGCACATTTGAATTTGAATTTGAGCGAGAGAGATAGAGAGAGAGAGGTGCCACCAACAGAAGACTAAAAATGAGGCACCGTGTTTATGCCACAGGCTGTGCCACTGGAGAGAGTTTTTCGGTCTGTCTCCAGTAGCCTACATTAGCATTACATTAACTACATGCCAGATTACAAATTGTGAATCTTTGAACTGGTATAACAACGGCCTTTGCATTATGTCAGAAAATGGCCTCTATACATAGCCTAGTGTTAATTCAATTCAAATACAAATACAAAACATTTGCCTCACAACGCTATACGGAGGAGCACCCATGAGTACAGGGGCAAGGAAAAACTCCTCTCTATTTGTACTAAGGCTTGATGTGAAGGATATGTTGCCAGGTATTACAGAATATAAATCAGTCCATATAGGATATTGCAGGGCATTGGAAGTGAAAAAGAGGCAGGATAAATTATAGTAGCAATATTTTAACATAGGATTGCTGGTTTTGTTGTTTATGAGGGTGCCAATAGGAGTCACCCACCAGTGTATTCCTGCGAGGGAGCATCACTGAGGCGGAGAGTGTCATCAATGTGAGACCTGTCTCTTGGCACAGGACCCGTTGCTGCTGCTGCTGCCTTTGCTGCCCGAGAGAAAAAAAAAGAAAGAAATACAAATAAATCAATGCAGTGTTATTGAGGAGAATCTTGATTGTACTCTTTCCAAAGCCACTTTGTCTTTCTGCCATATTTATGGTACAGCCTTGTAGTGCTTCCTTGTAGTGCTTGGGTGTGAGAGAAACCGTTCGTAAAATCTAATGCATTTGACAAGCTGTGGGATTCAACCATAAATCTGACTTGTAAAGTTAAGACCACCTTGCTTCCACTGTCACATTTACAGAGCTGCAATGTGACTTCATTACTGCTGTTGTTGGCTAACGGGTGCTGCTACATACGGCTAACAGGCATATTGTTCTAGCCCTCTCCTATTTCGGGAGGGGTATTTATGTACCCGGACTATTTCTGATGCCTTGCGCTGCCCACAGATATCAGGTGATAGGGCACAGGGGAGCAGTAGAGCGTAGGGGGAGTGGGTGGGGGGAGTAGAGGGAGGAGGGGGGGATTTAGACCAAGTCACTGCAACTTTTTTATGGTGCTGTCAACACTCAGACAGCAAGTCCTGATTACACTCACACTCATTGAATGGCGCCTCTCTCCAGGGCTTACTGGAGGGGCCTTCAGACTCTATACTGCCGTCTGAGCCAAGAGGCCTGAAGGGGTAAGTCAATAGGGAAAGGGGGGGGGCACTTGAGATGTCTATTGTGCCAGACAAAGGGGGAGTAGGGGGCCAAAAACAGTGTTACAAGCATGTAAATGGGGGTTAATTGCAGATGAAAGCTTACCGGAGGTTGGTAATTTGCAAGAGGATGATCTATTAGCTAATTCTTTCAGTGTAATTAGCTTTAGTCAGCCATTAGTAGGCCTAGTAGCCAGCACATTGATGCTTTTAGTTTAACACTGCTACTGTTTTTTTTTTTTGTTGTTGTTGTTTTTTTTTGTTGTTTGTTTTTTTTTTTTTTTTATGAATGCAATAGTCTTGCATCCAGTCTCCTATCCTGCTTTTGGATAGGCCTACACAAATATGGCTGCAAGCCAGAGCAGCAGGCAAACCATTTCTGCACCTCTTTTGAGAGTTGTGTTTTGGGGCTTTTGTCATTAATATGTTATGCAGAGTGTTTTAGGTTGTAGTAATTGCTACTGTCATTACTGACAACATGTTTTAAAATCAGAAAATCTGTGTTATTATATAATGCACAGCCATCTGGAGCCAAAGTTGCTCTGTGCTTCCCTTTGTGGGCCACATGCTGAGACAACTCCTCCTGAAACGGGAGGGTGCCACTGGCAAAACAGCGTTTTAGCAGCTGGAAGCCCTCATTCAGTGGCTGGCTCTGTTATTAATGAGAGACGCTCTTTGAAAAATGACTCTCCCATTGTTGATCTTAGCCAGAACATTAAACACAAAGCAAAACAGTACCTTAGCCCGAGCTATTTACTGTACCTGTCAACATCGTAATAGAGAAACATAAACATATTGATAATACATATTGATATTTGACTTAGGTACTAATGTGGTATGTATAAAGATTCAATTTTGATAAGGATAAGTGGCTTAAACCCCTAAGTTATACGACAGAGTGGTGGACTACCTTTCTTCTTTGCAGGTTTCTCCTCTGCAACCACCTCCACAGTGGCCTCAGCAGCCTCCTCCACCAGAGCCGGTTCTTCCACCACTACCTCAGCTGCCACCTCCTCTACCACTGCCTCCTCTACCTCCACCACCTCCTCTAACACGGGCTCTGGAGCTGCTGCTGCTGCTGCTTCTTCAACAGTGGACTCTGGCTCTGCAGCTACCTCCTCTGTTACTGGTTCAGGCTCAGGCTCAAGTTCTGCCACCTCAGCAGATGGTTCTGGTTCCTCTACTGCAGGCTCTGGCTCTGGCTCTGGTTCTGCCTCATCTGTCACTACTTCTGTTGCTACCTCTTCTGCAACTGGTTCTTCAGGCTCTGCTTCTGGCTCCTCTACAACTGTTTCTGCCTCTACTTCCACTGTTAGCTCTGGTTCTGGTACTACTTCTTCTGCTACTTCTTCTGTTACTGGCTCTGGCTCTGTCACCTCAGCAACTGCTGCTGCCTCTAGTTCTCCTTCAGCATCTTCTGCTGCTACCTCTTCTGCCTCAGGTTCTAGTTCTTCTTCTGCTTCTGTTGTCTCGTCTGCAACTGGTTCTGGCTCTGCTTCTACCTCCTCTGGTTCTGGTACCAATTCCTCTGCCTCTGGTTCTGTGTCATCAGCAGCAGCAATTTCCTCTTCCTCTTCCTCAGACTCCTCCTCCTGTGAGGACTCCTCCTCAGAACTGGACACCTCTTCCTCTTCCTCTGCGGCTTCCTCTACTGCCTCACCTGACTCTGCTGCTGTTGTTGCTGGGGGTTCCTCTTCTTCAGTGGCTGGTTCCTCATCAGGTTCCTCCACAACCTCTTCGCTTGCTGCAGCCTCTGCAGCCTCTTCAGCCTCCTCATCGACTTCCTCCACAAGCTCCTCCACAGTGGCAGACTCCTCAGTTACAGTCTCCTCCGCCTCCTCCTCTACCTCAGCAGTCTCCTCTGCCTCAGTAGGCTCTTCTTCCTCTGCCGTTTCCTCAGCAGAGTCTTCCTCAACAGAGACTTCCTCAATGGCTTCCTCATCCTCTACAGATTCTTCTACTTCTTCAGTTTCCTCCACAGGTTCAGCATCAGCCACCACCTCCTCCACTACTTCAGCACCAGCTTCCTCTTCCTCAATTACTTCCTCTTGAGAGGACTCCCCCTCCTCCTCCTCCTCTTCCTCCTCCTCACTCACCGCCTCCTCTTCAGGTGCAGCAGCTTCCTCAGCAGAGTTAGCCTCCTCCTCTTCCTCCTCCTCTTCCCCAGCCTCCACAGGGACGGAGCCCAGGCTTGGGCCAGAGGTGCAGGGTTGGCAGACTCTCTCGGGGGCCGGCGTGTCATTGGAAGTGCTGGGGCTCAGCTCCTCTGTGGGGTCGCAGCCGCAGGGGAACAGATCCCCATCCGCTTGGAGCTTCAGCTGGACCAGAGCATCATCCTCTGAGCCCACAGGGCTGGCCACCTCGGCCACTGCATCTGCAGAGAGAGAGAGAGAGAGAGAGAGAGAGAGAGAGATGGGGAGAGATACAAGGGAGAGAGGGAGAAAGACAGAGATAGAGGGAGTAAGGGTGAGAGATAGGAAGAGAGAGAGTGAGAGAAAGACAGGAAGACAGGGAGTGAGAGAAAGACAGGGAGAGTGGGAGTGAGAGAGCAAGACAGGGAGAGGAATTGTGAGAGAGACAGGAAGAGAGGGAGTAAGAGAAAGAAAGGGAGAGTGGGAGTGAGGGAGAGACAGAGAGAGGGAATGAGAGAGTAAGACAGGGAGAGAGAGATGACAGTCAGTAATGGTGGTTGTGTGTCAGAAAAATGAGATTGGATTTGTCCGTGTTGAATGGATCCGTTTTGCTTTGATACATTAGTATGGCTTAAGGGGGAAAAAAATCACTCTCAAAAGAACTTTTGATGAAGGGATCGTTGCATAACTTTTTGTGATGTTACCTTAGTGTTTTTATGACTGTTTTTTTGTTTTGTTTTTGTTTGGCCCCCTTTTAGGTTCTTAAGAAACAAAATGACTGTGTACTGTGGTTGAAAAATGAGAAGCTTTGATGGGCAAGAGCTGTCAGGATGTGCCAAGTCACAGAAGATTCCAGAACATTCCAGCTCTCAATACACACAGAACTTCGACACAGCATCTCGGGGATATCGCCTTCCAGAAATTGGCACAAATCAAAACTTTCCAACCCTGGTGAGTTACAAAAAAGCTACTTATTGTATTCCAAACAACTTTCAAAATGAAGGGTAAAAGCTCTTAGCTGTTTCCTATCCTCATTGCTGACATTTATTTCCCTCTTCGTTGTCTCAAGAAGAGTTGCCTGAGTGTGTAGGCCGAAAACAGACTGAACACCGCACTCTCAGACAGCCTGACTCAGATTACAGCTCCTTGAATGGAAATGCTTAAGCATAGACTATTTGAGGGGGTAACCTTGTATACTGTAAAGGCATTACTCAACCTCTTAAGAAGAATGTGGCCA
Organism: Sardinella longiceps; assembly: GCA_027497455.2. Classification (NCBI taxonomy): domain Eukaryota; kingdom Metazoa; phylum Chordata; class Actinopteri; order Clupeiformes; family Clupeidae; genus Sardinella; species Sardinella longiceps. Next base: position 5,071,781 of record JAODXP020000035.1, on the reverse strand, counting down.
AATGGTCAACGAACGCACGATGGCAGGTGATCTTCAGCAACAAGGGTTTTGCATTCCAATGCATCAAAAACTATATATGGGCCTGTTCAGCAGTCACGCAAAGCCAAATGACTGCCTACAGTGCATTTGCAATGATCAAGCACTTTGAGATGTTCATATCAAAGTTCTTTAAATACTGACCTGTTCATTTGTTAAAGTTTTGCACGAGGCAATTGGAATAGCATACAATTAGCTGCTAGTCATCCTTAACCCACTGAAATGGAAAACCAACACCCTGAACATACTGTATGATGTTGCCTTTCCAGCACATACAGTAAATGAACACATGTTGAAGAACATTACAGTTAATTATAATCACCGGGACATGTTATTCTTGGCTTGTTTGGAGTTGCCATGGTCTCCCTGTGAAGACTCCCTGTTACACAACACCCATACAGTCATGGATGACAAAAGCCAAATGAACAGGCAATATGTTTAGTCCACACTCTCTCAAGTCTCTCTCTCTCTCTCTCTCTCTCTCTCTCTCTCTCTCTCTCTCTCTCTCTCTCTCTCCCTCTGTACACTATCTGTTACTCTGTAGTCGAAGCACAGTAAGACTCACTGAGCAGAGGTTTAAGCGGTTCTTGGTTGCACGGGTTGAGTTTCAGAGCGGCTCCACGGATCGGCTTATGCCTCGGGACAGCTGCCTAATTCTCACCTTCATGAAAAAGGGGGTGAGGAACCTTTAACGCTAAAGGGATACCGGGCCACTGAAGGTTGCATGGGCTCAACCTCGGTGAAAAGGGCCAGAATGACTCCGCAAGAAATCATCATACAGACGTGGGCATTGACACACACACACACACACACACACACACACACACACACACACACACACACACACACACACACACACACACACACACTCATGCAAACACAAAATCATATAATATTCATGTCTGTCCCTTTCAGAATGCATTTTGTGTATTTTAGTGGGCTACTTCAAATGATATGTAGATCTACGTAGCATTATTAAGTTATTAAAGGTAGAGTAGAAATTGATGTGTACTCTGCAGGTTCACCTACAGAGGCACACACATTATGCTATGCACCATAGCATATGCACTGGGCACACAGATTGCCAATCTGCACAGACAATTATATCACTGCTGCAAGCAAATGGAATACATGAACTGCACACACACACACACACACACACACACACATACACACACACACTGTAATAAATAAACCCTTAAAACAACATGACAGTGAAAGGAGACAGCTTGGAAATGTAAGTTAATGATTTTGGCCAGGCAGCTGCCAGAAGTTATGACATGCCGGAAAACAAGCACGCTGACAGCGAGCCGGTCATTGTTAAATATGGACTTGAAAAGTCACCGCAAAGTCTCAACGCTAATGCTAGCATCAGTCATGTCTGACTTTACACACAGATCAAGCCAGATGGGGTGGATAAAAGCTTAGGCCACATTAGATTAGCTAAAGGTACTTGGCACTCCTCTCCTTGCCTGTTCTTGCCTATTTTAGCTCCTGATTCACCCCTAAACCATTTCCACCGCGTGGTCTAGTCCGTCATCACACACTATTGCTTCTAATGGATGTCTTTTACTTCTGAAGGTTGCAACTACTGAATGAAACATAGTTTTGAAATAGACATAGAACAATTGGCCTCATTCAGACAATATCTTCTTAAATTTGTTGTTAAGGTCCAATTTGAAACCCCATATTAGTGAATACAAAAAAAAACTGCTTAAAAAAAACTTCTTAAAAACTGCTTAAGAACAAATTTCTTTGTAAGAATGGTTGGTGAATGAGGCCCAATGATTCTAAGTGGCATTGTTACATCCAGTATGAATTCATGCTGAAGTTTGATTAGTTAGAAGTTAAATGGTTATGATTAAATGTTCTATCATATATACAATAATGTAATACTATAACAAATCTGTACATCTGCAACTGGCAAATTCCACACTTGGGGTGTGCCTTGGGAATACAGTATACATTTATCTTTACATGTCATTTCTTTTGCCAATTTTGTTTGCATGAAGATGTGTGTAATGTTCATAAAAAACAAAACAATATGCATTTTTTTATCCATTTTAGCTACAATCATAAGAAAGGGGTAACTATATAAATAGTTAAAAACAAACAAATCATCACTTTAAAAGATATCAAACTTCCAGCCTCCATTGACCTCTACCAAGGTCAAGCGTGGCAGAGTCACATTTCCGGAGTGAAAGGGAATATTATAACAAAAGCTGTGTGAGAAAAGCAAGCCTGGCAGCTGGAACCTCCTCAAAGTGTCCCATTTTAAGCTGAGGGCTTTTTTTGGTTTAGGCCAATGGATTTCCGATCAGCTCCTGTTGCACAATGAACCTAGGGTGTCGACAGGGGGCAGCACAGTGGCTAATTTTATACCTCCTCATTACGACACACACACACACACACACACACACACACACACACACACACACAGACAGACACATACATGCACAGCCTGCAGGACCCCCCCCCCCCCCAACACACACTCCTCCTCCACACACACACACATGGACACACACGACACATGGACACACACAGACAGACACAGATACACACATCTCCCTGTGCCAGTGGTGTGTGTTTCTCACCTCTGGCATTCAACGTGTCAGTGAGATCAGATCCCTCCGCTGCTGTAAAGAGCGACTCTGCTAGACTTAAGTGTTCCTTGGGCGGCCCTAATTGAATGAGTGCAGGGCTGCTGCCAAGTCCATTGGGAAGGGTGTGTGTGTGTGTGCGTGTGTGTGTGTGTGTGTGTGTGTGTGTGTGCGTGCGTGCATGTGATCCGGGTGTTAGTGCTGGTGTGTTTTGACGCTTCCTCCTGCAATGAAGTCTGGATAGTGCTCACTGGCATAGCGAGAGAGTGTAGCCGGTGGGTGAACATAGGTGCACACAAACACACACTCAACTGCCAAAATTCCACAGGACGATGGGCTTAGGTTAGGTTACCCACTGACATTTGTTACACAACGGTGTGACTTGTTAGCTTGTTCAAGACCATATCGCATGTAAGTGCTCCTGCATTGTTGGTTTCTGTTGTCATCATCACCCGCTTTTCAAAACTATTGTTACATGTCAGATGAAGTCACAGGACAGCATGTGAGCTGAAGAGGAGAGTAACACTGAAAGGTGTCCCCCTTGGGGTGTCCAGCAGCACTTATAAGTTCCAACATACAGCATTCTAGTGAATGGTTCCTACCTGTTACCCATAGGGTCATTCCCTACCAAGTGTCTGAATGGCTTGCAGTACACTCAGTTCTCTCAGATTTGGGTGGGAAAAAATCCAGGAGGTTCATACACCAATACAGAAATTTCCGATCTCAACATAAATGCAACTAACCTCAGAAACATTTTGAGAAGAGATTTTTGGGGAGCAACTTTAAGATTGTTGCATCTAGAAAAGTCAGCTAAGTCTTTCAGATTTTCCAAGGGTTATAATCTGGCACCAGCCCTAGGACGAGTATGCTTCAGTTGGTAACTATTCTTGATTAAAAAAAAGTCATTAACTCTTTAGCATTTTTAGGATTTATGAAGCAAAATGCATTATAAAGCTGTTGTTAAAAATGTATTATTAAAACTTTGAGAACATTAAAATCTACTAAAACTGGTAGTATATGCACTGAAGGAATGTGACATCAAAGCGTCTGAAAGTTTCATGAAACACCTCATCTAATGTACAAATTGACAATAGTTCTCCCAAAGCTTTCCATTCCATTCTTTTTTCTTTTCTTTTCTTTTCAGGGACATTTTCCAAATGAGAACGCTCATTACAAAGCAGCTGTCCTCCTCTCTCCCTCCCTCCCTCTCTCTCTCTCTCTCTCTCTCTCTCTCTCTCTCTCTCTCTCCCTCTCTCTCTCTCTCTCTGCACAGAGATTCTGCACTGCAACAACTACATTCCCCACAAACCACCTGGTTCCAATCAAGCTCTATTGCAAATGAAGCACCCAAAATAAACCAGGGGATGTACTGTACATGCTGGGAGAGAAGAGAGAAGAAGAGGTCAGGCTAACCCAGATGCTGATGCAGGAGAATCAAACAGATCATGTTCTGCTAGTTGCAACCAAAGGGGGCAAATTCTATCAGAGGTAATGCAATTAGGATAATAGAGGGCAGCAGGATGAAGAGAGCAGAGCTCTCGATAGATTGGACACATCCATGCGGACTTGCAGGAGTCTTGGCCCAACACACACACACACACACACACACACACACACACACACACACACACACACACACACACACACACACACACACACACACAGCCCAGCTGCGCTCAGTGACACATAGATGGGGAATTCCAAGAAAGTCCTTACAGCAAACACACACACACACACACACACACACACTCATACATATACACACAAACACACACTGCATGTTATGGTCTGTGTAATCTGTTGATCTGCTGAGAGAAAGCCAATCTGTTCAGGAGAGTTAAATGAAACAAGTTACAAAGAGACAAAGTGCTAACATTTGAAATGTCTCTGCTGTTAAGCTTTGGAACATTTAGCAATGTTGCATGATTTATAACAGACACTGATACACGCACCCCTTCAAAAATGCAACAGAAATAGCTTATGAAAGATTTCCACTCAAAATGAAAGAACGCTTTTGGCTAAGACATTTATTTGAATATCACAAAATAAACAAAACAAACTAAAATAATACCAAGCTACATGTGTACACAGTTTCCATCCAGAATGATAGAAATAGACTATTATTTTAACCATTATTTTAAAATGTGCATCTTCCTCATATTCTGTGCCATAGGTCCATGCTCTATGACAGCCACGACCGCAACGCCTGAATCCTAATGTCCTTCCTGCTTCCTGCTCCTAAGCCTGACCCTAGGATGGACCCTAGGACACTGGATGCCATACGGATGCACTTTATCAAGTTAAGTCGCAATACATTTAGAATACTGGCTTCTTTTTTTCTTTTCTTTTTTGCTTCTCTACTGCGCTTGGATAGCCTGACAAGCCACACTATAACATAAAATGTATAGTTTGGCAATGATGGATTGGATAGAGCCTTGAGGTGGAACCTTTCAAACTGCCTCTGGATAGTGGTAGAACCAGAGAAGAAAGAGAGGGTGCATCTTCTAGGCTAGTGTCTTTAGCCAGTTGCATTAATTGAAATAATAGCCAATTGTTACAGCTGCTGCAGCTTTGACTTTGACTTAACACATTGGTAATGTATCCGATGTAGCGTCCCTGTGACTCCTCAAAGACTTACCTGCCTGGCAATCTATTTGTCAATCTATGAAGTTTTATTTCATGCTAGCTAAGACTGTGAAGGTTCAGGACTTAAAGGTCTCGGGTTGGTTTCCTTTTTTAACCATCTAGCCAACACCTTACCTGGGCAAACTAAAGCTCGGGGCCACAAGCGGCCCATTGAGCTATTTAGTCCGGCCAGTGGAGCCTTCCCAAAATAAAATAATTTCTTATTTAGCTGAGATAACTTAGATTGTAGCACTGATTAATCAATTGTTTTTTTTCATGAAATATAATTTATCAGTTTGATCCATCATGCAATACAAATCCCACCTTTTTAAACCTACATGTTAACAAGTTTGAGACTTTCCAATTTACCGGCATCAACTGGTTGACCGTTAAGTGTTAACACCTGGCCCGTTAGTCAAAATCTAAAACCCAATGTGGCCCTTAGGCCAAAATAATTGCCCACCCCTGATCTACACAGTCAAGTCCCAGCACACTGAACCATG
>JAODXP020000035.1:5046017-5061017 GCA_027497455.2 Sardinella longiceps | reverse complement strand
TTTGGATAAATATTTCAGGTCTAATATTACTACAATTAAATACTGTAGAAAAGTGGTTCAAGCTTGGATTAGAGGTTAAATATTAACATGAGTAGCTCTAGAGTGTTCTAGAAGTTAGAGGTGTTGCCTTGGAATTCACCAGCTTTTCTCTTTGTCCTAGAAGACAAAGCTTTCCCTTCCAACACTACTACCATTAAAGATTGTAGAGTGGTTCATGTTTGGATGAAAGTTTAGATATTAAAGGAATATATCAGAGCAAGTTTAAGCATAGTCCTCCTGCTGCATGAGCCTTCTAACAGCAATATATTTCGCATGAAATGAAAGAATTTCAAACAGCATAGACCCAATGCAAACGCGAAACACTTAACATTGAGTCAATGTAGCCTCAGATCTTACTTTCGGCTTCCAGCAGTCAGGTCCCATTGATTCAGTGCCTGTTCCCTTCTGCGTTCGCGTACTTGGTACTTGGATGGTTTCTAGGGGTATGCAAAATTAAACTGTGAATGGGTTCTCAGTTCTCACCAGAATAAAAATAATATAGAGAAAGATCTAAAAACTATCCCCAATACCCCCTATTGCTATTACATTATACAGTATGTATGTGTTCACATATTGTTAATGCAGCAATCATTAAAGGATAATACCGGAGTGAATTCAAGCAAAGCCCTGTTGAAAGAGTTTGCTAAATGCGCTAGTTAGCGAGTAGAACAAAATAGTTTGGTACAGCACAGACCGAACGTGAGCGCAGAAGCTAACAGGCACTTTACACTGAATCAATGGGACCTGACTGTTGGAAATCGAAAGATCTGAGGTTACATTGACTCAATGTAAAGTGTTTCGCCTTCATGTTAGGTCTATGCTGTTCGAAATTCTTTCAAAATATATTGCTGTTAGAAGGCTCGTGCAGCAGGGCTATGCTTAAACTTACTCCGGTATTTTCCTTTAAGCAAAAATCTCATTTGCTATAGCAAGGTGTTTGTGGTGCAGGGGGTAGGCTACTCAGTAGGACCAGACTGTCTCAGGGGGTAGCCTACCGCCTGGCAGTTAAAAATTTGGGAACCACTGCCTTAGAGTTTAGAGCTTTGCTCCGTGTCTTAAAAAGACGACTGGGGTTCACCATCAGCAAATGGAGGGGTGACTTCATTGAAGCGAAGGAATGTATCTCGCTCCAGCATTTTCTGTCTGAGCGGGTTGTTGGAAGTAGCTGCCGGATGGACATAAATCTTCAGACAGGGCAATCTGGCCGTCGGGGCTGAAATATAACCGGGCGACGTGCATTGGCACCCCATGCGTTTGACATATGAGGTCTGCTTTGCCACAGAAATGGCCCTATGATAAAACAAAATAAATCTGGGAACAAGGAAAAGGCTCCGTCTGGACCCACAGCTTTAAGTCTCATTGGTGTTCTGTATTGTCAGTGTTTTTACATTATCATCATCATCATCATGTCATCTTCTTCTTCCGTAGCTCATAAGCTAATGGGTTTATAGTTACAAATGACATTCCTATACCAGATAAAAAAAAATGACCACCAGATAGAAAGTTGTAAAAAAAGTACAAAATTTATTATTTTTCTTTTATCATTTGGAAAAGAAAAAAAGGCACTGGCCTCTCATAACCCCTCTTAATGAGCAAAAAATATAACCGCTTTTTTTTCTCAAAAATAAAAACAAAAAAATAAAAAACAGAGCACTTCTACAAACAAATGCAAAGGGGGAAAGAAATGACAACACAGCCTATAATGCGCAGACAAATAAGGAGATGCAAGAATGATGCATGAATTCGATAAAAGAGAGAGAGAGAGAAAAAAACAATTAAAATGAAAGAGTAATGATGAGAAACAAGGGACACACAGAATGGAATGGCTGTTTTGGGAGTTTGAAATGCATGTGTAATATATATATGCATATATATATTTATGTGACAGGACAGGACAGTTAAGTGCTTCATGTTAGCCCGTAACATGTACCCTTATTTTTTTTTCTTTTTTCATTTTCCCATACCTCAAGTCTGTACAATTCTGGTTCTCTTCTTTTCCTTCCTTCCTTCCTTTTTTTGTTTTTTTTTTGTTAAAACATACAGTTCATTTTGTAGTCTGTACAGGTGTATCTAAGGATGACAGGTTGTTCAATGGTAACAGAGAAAAATTACAGAGGCAACACCATAAAAGACAAGTTTCTTTTCTTTTCTCTTTCTTTTTCTTTTCTTTTTTTTTTTACAAAAAGGTCTGACTACAGTAAACAAGAAAGCAAAGGAAACCAAAACAAAAATCGACTGAGAGGAAACGACTAGCTTAACAATGTGTGAGCTTTACATGACCGAAACTCCTGTTATCTGAGCTAAATGAGATAAGACGTGGAGGAGGAGGAGGCCGAGTGGTGGAGAAATGTCACCTAGACTATGGGAGTCGTTCGCAGTCACCTATTCACATGCTATATGACCAAGAAAGTGGAGAGAACTTCATCCAAGTGCCAACATCTACACGCTGAAGACATGTAAAAAATAAACAAAAACGAAACCAAAAAAAAAAAAAAAAAAAAACAAAACAGGATAATCTCAATGTTGACCCCCCCTCTCTGATCACACATTTTTGGGGGGGGAGGGGGGAGGGGGGGGGCTCCCTAGGTGGGGGCTCAGCTCCTGATTGAAACAGCTGCCTTTTCCTATTTGTGTGTGTGTGTGAGCTTCAGTAATGATCGCAAAGCTTGAAACAGGCCCATATGGTAGTTTCATCTTCACGAAAACTGCACAGTGCAGCTAACTAAATTTGCCTTCTTAAACTGTACAGACACCTGACCTGGGTCTCACCTTCCTCCGAGTCTATTGATACACAATGCTGGTAGTTTTCGGTCAGTTCAGATTTTTTAACGCTCTATACGCTTTCTTTACATTTTAGCGCAGGCCGCATGATTCTAAAATTACAGTTGTGAGGCTACACCTCGACTTTCCACGCGACTATCCTTTCGTTTTTCATTTATCCTTTTATAAACGTATGATTACGACCGATCTAGTGCTTTCTGGTTAGGGGCAGGGGTTGTCATGGCGCCCAGATGGGTGGTACATTCCACTAGTTTGGGAGGTGCAATGGTACATCCCACGGCTCGGGCCAACAAGGTAAACAAGTATGCGCTAAAGGCGAGCTCTGTTAGACAGGCTTTAAAAACCGACAATGGTTTTGACCGTTCTGAGTGTAATTGCATCTGAATAGTGTCTAAGTACGTGGTGTAGACTGCATAGATAAACGGCCACGACGGCTCCACTAACACCCTCATCTCCGCCTCCCTTCTTAAAGGGAAAAACAAACAAATAAAACAACAACAAAAACAAAAACAAACATAAAGAAAAAATCACCAAAGCACCAATGCACATGCATACATACTAAAAAGAGAAGAACCACATGTGTGTACTTTAGTGCAGAAACACTGAGGAGGAAAAGCGACACAGGACACGGTAGCCGAAGAGCGCACTAGCTAGAGCACTAGGTCACGTGACAGGAAGTGGGCTGGGGCTTCGGTGGAGGGACAGGTCTCTCTCGTGTGGGTGGGTCGTACACCGCAGGTCAGGACGGGCCCCCACTACTGTAGGTACGGTCACGGTGGGGCCCCTCCTCTAAGAGCGGACATGGCTTTATCTTTGGTCACCTCGCTTGAGTCCGGCCTTCCCACCCCAACACCCACCCCACCCCAGGGTCCGGTGTTCCCACTCCACCCCACCCCACCCCCTCCCTCCCCCAGCCACTCCGCCACTGAGATGAGTGAGATTATGCCATCGAAGGAGAGAAACCAAAATAAAAAACAAATAAACAAATATAAAACAGGGAAGGAGGGAGGAAGGGGGGACATCCACACATCTCTTACAGAGTCCAGCTGCATCAAACATCATTCAGAACATGGAGGGGGGGGGGAGGTCGGGGGTAGCTTTTACTGTGTGTGTGTGTGTGTATTGTGGGGTAGAAGCAACATCTACCTTACCACTTTGAGTGTGTGTGTGTGTGTGTGTGTGTGTGTGTGTGTGTGTGGAAGTGCTGCCGTGAGTGTTATACATTCACTGTTTTCTGTGTCTGTAGTGAGGGTGGATACAGCAATTAGGTCATGGGGCATTGGCCTTCACCCTCGCTGTCGGAGGCCGTGTCCGAGCCCGTTGTCTCCATGGAGACGCGGCGTGGGGTGACGATGACGGCCCGCCGCTGCTCTTCTTCGACTCCGCCCACTCTCTGGGTCCCCTCAATATGCTGGATGGCCTGCAGACACAGAGAGGGGAAAAGAAAGAAAAATGTCAAACAAAGACATACTTACAGCAAGAGACTCATGGATATGCGCGTGCACACAAAAAGATTTGACAGGTTACCCCCAACTCAGAGGTCCGTTTCCCAAAAGCATAGATGCTAACTACTTTGTTGGCTGGCAATGGAAAACTGCATTTTAACCAACAAAGTTGCTAACTGGTTAGCAACTATGCTTTTGGAAAACGGACAGCAGATCTATTAACCGTGTTGTCTGTTTGGATTCTAAGTCGTTCAGGTCGAGGTAGGCATAAGTGCAGAGCTGTAAGACAACGGAGCTTCTTCTTTAAGAAAGAACACTTCCTTTTATATTTATGACAATCAACTAGGATGATCTTTTCCCCCTTGTTCCACATACTATGAGGGTCGGGCCTGAGAGACTCACCTGCACAATAGTGTCAAGGTTTTGCCGTGATGTGGACATGATGTTGCTGCTGGGGCTCATGGCCGCCGCCGCCGCCGTGAAGTGTGTGGGGGCGGGGACGATGACAGTAGGATGATGGGTCGGAGCAGGTGGGGTGGGTGTGGCCATCACCTACAAAAACAAACACAAACACACACACACATATGTATAAGAACAAAAATCAGTATTTTGGCTTCTCATGATATTCCCAAAACATTTTCAAAAACCTTACAAGAGGACATGTCTAGGGGCTGCTTCTAAGCACAAACCAGGAATGAACTCTTTCAAACCCTTCCGCTGCTGTGAGAGGAACACTATGGCTGATCTATGGTCAGCTGCCGCAGATGTAAACACTGTAGTGTATACGTTAGCCGCTCTCACTCACACACACACACACACACACACACACACACACACACACACACACACACACACACACACACACTCTGTGTTTGACAGCTCCAGCAGCACTTCCCCAAGTTCCTCAAATCAGTTCCTCTTGTGCTATTTAGCAACACTCACTTCCTATCCCTACCCTTTGGTCTCACTCAGGTACTTAACCCTTTCCCTGCTAAACACTCCCCTATGGCTGCTTCACAATAAACAATCCATCATCACATTGAAAAGCCTTATATAGGACTCTACTTCTTATCAACTATTTAGCATACAAAACTGTTAATATATAAACCATTGTTAATGATATGGAATATATAAAATATATAATGTAGTCATTGTTAATTAACTATTGGTAGACAATTCTACTTCTTACCAACTATTTAGCATACAAAACTATTAATATATTAGCCATTGTCAATGATGTATATTATATAAAATATGTAATGTAGTCATTGGTAATTAACTATTGCTTGGCAATGAGTAAGTGCATTTTAAGTTTTTACTCTCCTATAGTCTGCTAGGCTATAAAGAGATGTAAAAAAGTTTTTCTTGAATCTTGAATCTTAAGTGTGTGTGTATGTGTGTGAGATTGGTCGGCAATCAGTGTGTGTGTGTGTGTGTGTGTGTGTGTGTGTGTGTGTGTGTGTGTGTGTGTGTGTGTGTGTGTCTGACCTGTGGGCTGCGGGGGGCGCTGTCCCTCTCGGGTGCTGGTGCTGCTGCTGGTGGTGGTTGCTGCTGCTGCTGCTGCTGCTGTAGCTGCTGTAGGCGGAGCAGGGTCTGTGTGTGGAGGAGGGAGTGCTGCTCCTGGACCTGCTGGGCCACCGCCGCCAGCTTCTCCGGGTACAGCTGGGTGTCCAGAGAACGCAGCTGAGAGACGAGAGGGCCAGAGGAAAGATATAGAGGTTTATTCATTTATTTATTTATCGGTTTATTTATTTATTTTTATTTATTCTATTTACTCTCTCATGTGTACCGGTGTGTGTTGTGTATGTGCTGAGACGAGACGGCCAGAGGAAAGATATAAAGGTTAGGGGTCAACACCGACTGCAGATAAAACTAAACCAAAACTAAAACTATCCAACTAAAACAAACCAAAACTAAAACCAACCAACTAAAACTCACCAAAACTAACACAGACTGAGGCTAAAACCATCCAAACTAACTAGGAGGGTAAAACACACTACTGGTAAGGGCAACAAATGGATCTGGTACATCCTATCCCATCTTCATATTGGAATTTACACAGAAGACTGGTCACTACATGACAGTGACAGTGCATCTGATAGTAACAGCCAGCTGTATATCTTGTGACTGCAGGGGCATCTTGAACTGCTTTTGTTGAATAGCTGCTGCTTAACCAACATTGTTGTGCAATGTTTGTTTGATCAAATCACACTTGCTTCATTAACCTTATCACAACTATGACTTGGTACTACTACTAGTGAGTGACAGTGTGTCAGATTAGAAACCCTAGGTGTGCACTCATCCTGTCAGTGAGAGAGAGAGAGAGAGAGAGAGAGAGAGAGAGAGAGAGAGAGAGAGAGAGAGATGTCCTCCAGTGAACTGAGCCGAACTTGTGACCTTGAGCTGTGACCTTCCCAGTGCAGTCGCCCTGCTGTCCTGTGCCAGCGGTGACTACAGTTTCATCACCTCAGCAGAACTCTGATCCTGAGGCCCCATCCATCCATCCATCCATCCATCCATCCATCCATCCATCCTTCCTTTCATCCATCCATCTATCCATCCATCCATCCATCCATCCATCCATCCATCCATCCTCTCTCCCCTACAGCCGGCTTCAATCCTGAGGAGCTGCCAAGGGCTGCTTTCACTCGGTTTGGCTAATCTCACAGACATCTTCACTAATTCAGAGTCTAGGGAACAAGGGCCATTAGGATCAGTGGAATTTTGCACTTCACTCTTTCTGATAGTCATTTGAAGCACTGTGGATAAGGCCTGGATTAAAATGCCTGGATTAACATACTATTTGTATGTAAGGACTATCTTGAAAATAATTTTGAGGTGACCTGTTCAAAGTTTCTAGGTTAAGGCAAAATAGTCAGGAAAGAGAAAATAAAAAATCTTTAAAGTCTAAAGATACTGGCCCTCAGGATCGGATTTGTCCGATGTCCCACAGTTCTCTGATGTCCCAGAGTCTCTCTCTCTCTCGCTCTGTGTCTGTCGCTCTGTGTGTGTGTGTGTGTGTGTGTGTGTGTGTGTGTGTGTGTGTGTGTGTGTCTCACCTGCTCCTCCAGCTGAGCCCGAGCGGAGCGCTCCTTCTCCAGCTGTTGGCGCAGCTCCAGGAGCTCCCGCCGCAGGTCCTCCAGTTTCTCCTCCTCCAGGATGTCTGGGGAGCCGATGCCCTCGTCCTTCTCCTCCGTGCGCCTCCTCTTCGGGGAGGAGCCTGTGAACTCCTACAGGAGGAAAGGGCGGGAAAATAGCACGTGTTGGTGGATATGGAGCAAAAGATCTACAGCAGAGTACTAATGCAATGCTTTACACACAGACATCAATATGGCCAAAATATTTGGTCTACCAATACAAAAAATATTGAAAAATATTGAAAATATTTGAATCTGAAATAAGAAAACAGATCCAAATAAAGAATTAAACCCCTGAGAAGCTGTTGAGCATTTTAAGAGTCCTAGTAAATTATCCCTATTTACTTGTATTGTGTTGTAACTGGCTTGTTATTGCTCTTTTTTTTTGTACGTCGCTTTGGATAAAAGCGTCCGCTAAATGCATAAATGATAAAGGTAAATGATAAATGTAAGGCTCATCATCATCATGTGTTACCTGGATGAAGCGTTTGAGCTGGTTGTTCTGCTGTAGGAGCTGTGTCTTCTCCTGCTCCAGGGTGATGATGTAGTCGGAAGTCTGCTGGAGGATGGCAGCCTGGGATGAACAAAGACACAAGGCACAAATGAAACACTCAGTATATCCAAACTGATATGGACTTGAATGGAGTCATTCTGCTGGAGAACATTTTTTTTCTTCTTAATGCCACCGAAATAAAATAGCCCTAATGACTGGAATAAGGACTGAAACTCTACAAGTTTTTATTCTTTTCTTACTTTCTTTTTCTTTAATAAAAAAAAAATACAAATTAGACTCCCTGTCTGTTCTTGCAGAAGAAAAGTAAATAGGCATACATCACAGGTGAATTGTTGTATGAATATATGATTTCAACCTGCCAAGTGAGTTCCAACCAGACGAAATGCTGCATAGTGTTGGATTTGACCTAAAGCGCTCCACTGACGAGAGACATTCGCGCAAGCCCAGCTGCTTCCTTTCAATAATTGCTCTGAGCCCCGATTAAATCGCTGTAATTATACTGTTTAATTTTCCGCCTTTTCAACAGGTTCGGAACATACGTCATTGCTGACCGCATAGCACTTCTGACACCCCTCGACCAACCCCCCCCACACACACACCCCTACACACCAACCCACATACACATGCAACAACAAAAAAACAACATACTGTACCTCTAAACCTACTGCACACTGGTGCATGCTGCTTTGACCAAAAATACTCAATCAGAGAACTACAGGAAAAAAGCAGCTTGACAGAGAGTTTGCTTTAACAGCTGCCCCTAGACTAGCCCCTAGATCCGTCACGCTCGCTCTCTGATAGCAATCTAGCCATACAATTGGCTGGAGAAGTTATCCACACAGAGGGAAGCCAACTGTGCATATAAAATCTAATAACTACATAATCAGTCTTGAGTTTTTATTTTCCTAGAAGGGGTTTTTCAGAGCATGCTTAAAACATCACAAGAGAAAAACAAGCTAAGGTTCATTTTCAAGAAAACCCTTAAAGACGGAACAAAAACATCTCAGAAGACGTCTTAAATAATTGAAAGATAGTCTGGCAACACTCCTTTCAAAGCCCGTTGCTCCACCATAACACCTTATCAGTCCCCAACTCTAAAAGAGCCCCATCAGGTGGACAAAGCCAGTAGTACAAATAAATACCATGCTTGGATTTATACACTCTCCATTACAATCTCAGTCAATGGCCCAGTGAAAGCCCCATGCAAAAATATCTTAAAACAAAGCTGTTGTACATGACAAAAACATACAATCAAAACAAAAAATGTGAGGTAAGCCCTGGGAAGCTAAGCATCGTCATTCATATCGGTAGAGAAGCACTACAATGTATGAATGGATTTTTTTGTTTTCCTATCAATTTGTGAGGTTGGTGTGCAGCAGTAAGCGCGTCGTCACCTTGCTTAGCTTCTCCCCGTCGCTATGTGGGATGAGTGTCTTGAGGGACTGGAAGCCGGCGTTGATGCTCTGCATTCGGCGCCGCTCATTGCTGTTGGCGATTTCCCTGCGAATGCGACGTTCCTGATCACGCGCCGACTCTGGTGTCAATGGAATATTGGCCAAACTAAAGAAAGGGAGAGAGACCAAATCGATAATCAGTCAAAAACAGCAAGTTCACTTTTAGCAACACTGGTAACATTGAGTCACTTTTTGTTTGTAATGAACAATAATAACAAAGTGATTAGACAACAAATTAGGCGAATAGACAAAACCTTTTGCTCGTGAGAAATAAAAATAAATCCGTTGTTGTGTTTGTCTCAGTGCAGTCACTCTGTATCATTATTATAATTAGTAGTAGTAGTATTAGTAGTACAACAGTAGTAGTAGTAGTTTGGATCTAATAATAATAATTAGCATTAGTATACAGAGGCATAGCATTGGTCCAGGGCGGGTTCTAGGCATAGACGAATTAGGCGACCGCCTAGGGCACCAAATATCAGGGGGGCATCACAAGACATTTATTACTTTTTTTCTTCAGTTTTTCAGTTGTATTTCTAGAAAAAAGGGGGCAAAACTCAAATCTGGCCTAGGGCGGCAAAAAGGCTAGATCCGGCCCTGCATTGGTCCAAGCCCAACAAGTTACCTTGAAGAAGAAGCATCTCAAAGCTAAATCAGATGTCAAGTCACTTTGTCTTAATAGCACATTAATAGCATTGTATCTAATGTATTGAATATGAATTGTCGTGATGAATAATATATATGATATACTACTACTACTGCTAATAATAATAATAATAATAATAACAACAATAACAATAACAACTTGCTTTTTATTAGTCAGGATAGATAGATTGATAGATAGATCAATCAAGATGAAATGAATGCATCTATCTATCTGTTTATTTATTTATTTATTTATTTTTAGGCAATCCAAGATACCGTGAGGATTTCCCATATCGTATCTCGATCATAAGGTGACCTATATTATGTAACCAGAGCCCATATGAATGATGTCCTACAAGTCCCAAAATTCCCTTCGTCATTCAACCGAATGACTCAGGTCTTACTGCCTTTTCACGATGGCAAAAAATCCTTCCGCGAGGCAGACATCAAACCATTATCAACGCCATTCTGAATTTCAGTTCAAGGGCACATACCGTCTTGAAATAACGCATAGAATGAATTTCTGTAGAGACAACTCTCTAATTTTGATAGAGTTCCAGGCACCAATTGGTTTCTAGTATTTCACACCAAACGGGAAGCCATTTGGACCGAGTGCTTCCCATCTGGTCCGAGAACAATACATCTTGTTTCCGCCAATGCGCTCAAGGCAGCGTGGTTGAAACAGTATGGCTAGCTAGCTCTAAAGCTAGCTAACAGAGCTGCGTAAAAATTGAATGTACTCCGGATTAAAGGTGAAAATTAACACATTTTATTAAAGATGGAATTGAAAGGAATTCTCCGCATATTCCCATCTCATGCAGCGTTAGTTAAACGCAAAGAATCATACAAGTGGCCTCTTAAAATTTGCTAACACGAACACCACAACATTTCAGCGCACGCCACAGCCATGGCTGCGTAGTCTGAAAGCACAAGAGCATGGTCGTCACGATGCAAATAACAGACGAAAACATTTCAATATCGCGAGTTAGATATGAATGGCTGCGTAAGCGGAACAAATCACTGATAAGCAATAGTAAATGTAGCGGCGAGTTACTACAAAAATATAAATAAACCCGTCATAAATCAGTGAGTAACTTACTAGCTACACATCAACATAAACGTCGTATTCGCACTACCACGTGGTTAGTGTTTGCCACAGACATGCAACGCTATTATGTATTTATAAGCGTTAATTTCACATTTCTCAACATTTTTGTATGAACTAATGTCGATCAAACATGTTAAGAGGTGAAAACTAATACTCGTGGCAAGGGGAAAGCAAGCGTATCTTTATATTTAGTGTTTCTATTGTTATCGCATTTGAACATTAACGTTACAAGACTCATGCAACTCTTAGCCTACTGCATCGCTCTGTTAATAGACAGATGTAAATTTAACTGAACGTAGTCCTATTGGTGAAAAAAATACAAATTGAACAATACACACCTACAGAGACCCCCGATGACTTCTTTCTCCGATTTCCTAAATTGTTGCAAAGACACCTTCTCAGCTGGTACCATGAAATACTCCATGTTTTTCATCCCGTTTCTGAGCCTTTGATTTTTTTTATTTTAACTTGTTTTCTTCACTTTGCAAAATAAATGATGCACCTAATCCACTGGTATGCGCATAATAATTTACAGCCTGTAATTTGTTCGCGGTTGTATATTGCCACTTTACATTCAGCTGGTGGGGTTTCCGTGTGTAGCGCTTCTCTCCCTCCCCTTCTGCAGTCCGCATGAGAGTGTGTAGCTGCAGCTGATCGGATGTCTCTCAAGGCGGGAAACAGCTGGTTGGAATCACGGAGCGACCAAGAGCCTCCTTCCGCATAGTAGGCTCCATGTAAACAAAGGACTATTTAAACACGGTAGTAAGGGTGGGAGGGGGAGCAGCGTACAAACTTGAACTACTGGAAAACTAAGCAGAATAAAGGGCAACGGTAAAACGAAGAGATTTCATTCTAAATGTAAAAAGGATGCTCACATGAGTTAGGCAACAATTATTTGTAGGCCAAGTAAAATTGTCTGGCTTATTACAGCTGTAACCAAAAGGAGCATTTCTATTAGTTCGTTGCAAAAACTGTAACATTGAGTATTATAAACATTATAAACATATATAACATATAAACATAAACAAATAATTATGGGACATGCTGGCTCTGCACGGTTCCCTGGTGAAAATTTTCAGAAATAATTTTATTATTAGGCGAAAGGTGGGCCTACTAATTCATGCCTATAATAGCCAATATGAAACCATTGATGGCCTCAATCATTATTTTTTTTCATTTGTTTGACCCTTTAGTCTCTGTATCTATGCTAAATGTAGCTCAACACAAAATTAAAATATATGCCCAGCTAAAAAGAAATGAAAAAAAAAAAAATGTAAAAATTTAAGCAAGAATTGAAAACGTAGATCTACGCATAACTTCCCATAGTGAAGCGTAAAAGAGTGGATTCAAACCTTGAATGATTTTCTTTTCTTTCTTTTTTTTTTATCAAGGTTGAAATGTTGTACCCTTCATAGTCCACAAGATGGTGCACTTGTCTTCTCTCTCTCCTTCCCAGAGATGTTCATAATTTTCGTTTCAGAGTTAGTTTAGGCCTGGTTTAGGCTATTTGATCGTGGAGGTTATAGGCAGCACTTAGTCAATTTATAACAAATTATGGAGATGCGTTATGATTAATGCTAAATTGTAGCCTATAGCTTGTCGTCTATCAAGGTATTACTACTAGGATATAGTAAAAGTGTCTAACCTAGGCCTACTGCTTTTACGACAACTAAGCAATAATATAGTAGGCCTGATAATAATAATAATAATAATAATAATAATAATAATAATAATAATAATAATACCAATTATTATTATTATTATTATTATTATTATTATTAGGCCTACTACTACTACTACTACTACTAGGCTACTACTACTACTACTAGCCTATACTATTAGGCTACTACAGAACAACTCAATTAGGCTAATCAGTGAATTCAAGCAGTGGGGTAGGCTATAAACTGTTGATAGGGACTAGGTCAGAGTGTTTGCACCTCTAGAATAGATCACAGATATTGTGGACTCGCAATGCTCTTTGCTGACTAACTGAGGCGTCAGACCACCTTCTGGGCATGCAGGTAGCTTTGATCAGGGCCATCACAGTGGAATCCGTCCTCCAATTCTTTTCTCTCAATCTCTCTTTAGGGCACAACAGGGGAGAGAGAGAATTCACCTTTGGGAAGAATGCTGGGGACAGCTCATGGTGGATATAGGCGGAGCAGGCATGCGCTGAGCCCGCGGGCAGAGTGGCCAGCGTTGAAGTCTGCACACACACTGTCGCACGGAAACCACCGCGCCGCTTACGTCTCCAAGCGGGCGAGGGCCAGAGAGTGCGAAGGAGAGGGAGGGGGGCAAATGAAAAAGCTCTGCACCGCTGTACTGGTGAGACATCTGGAAACGACGCTCAAAGGCACACACTGACTCCGCGCACCCATTTGGAATGGCGTTTTTATGAAGATGACCAATCTTTTACACCCTTGACCGGCGTCGTTATTAAGCGATTCCACTATTTTACCGTCTATTTGAGCGAGATATTGTAACATATTTAACGCATTTTTTTTGGTTTCGTTGTTATTAGACTCTTGACTAGACATGTTTTCGTGTCTCTGAATCGTCAACTTAAAATAGCATTTAAGACGTTTTCCTATGCCCAGAAGATTTACTTCAAGGGCTGCGTCAGGAACTGATACAGTTTAAGAGCATACAGAAAGTAGGCTACTTCATTTTTTTTCGGTGTTCATGATTTTTTCTTATGTTTTGACAAAGGCATTCGCCAGCTGATCTGGATACTTAAAACAGTATCGTCTTCTTTGTCGCTTGGGACATTACGTGAACAGACAGAGACGTCTAGTGTTTCTTTTGAAGTGATAGACGAGCGAGCGAGCGAGTACTAGCCAGAGGAGGAGAGAAGACCCCACCGTCACGTTTCGGGAAAACTGGCCTTCCTTAAAGGTAAACCATTATTAAGCACCTCATGGTACTATATTTCGCCTGGGAAAATAAGGCGTAACAGTTTGTGTGTATGAGTGTGTATGAGTGCGGTGTCACCATTTCATGGCTGTTTGCAGGTTTACCGCCGGCTGGATTAGGGAAAAGCTGGGTGGATGCGATGCATTTGGTATTTCGGGTGGCATGGTCTGACCCAGTTTTGTGTGTCGTGAGGGACAACAAACGATGCTTGGTGGACTGTGTCTGTACTGAACTAATGCTCTTGGTCATCGCCGCCCCCGCCCTCACCCTTTCTCGCTGGCTTTTCGGGAAGATCAACATGCGCACTGCCAGTCGGTTTAATCGTGAAAAGTCGAGCCACCACAATGCAAAAATGGAGCAAATGAAATATTTTCTATAGGGAGCAGTGCATGAATCTTCATTGATAGTTGTCATGTTTGCAAATCATGTCACCGTGAGTTTGGTAATGTGTCAAGGTACTTACACTGCCAAGCACAGATTCAAAAGTGATGGTCTTCCCATACTCCGTAGTTTACCACTTGCTAAAATATAACAATTAGTCTGGCGACATGTTTAAACATCTCATCTGTGTCATTCACTAAAGCATAATAAACCAAGACTTTTATTGACAGCTCATGGTCATTGGATAGGAGTGACAACCTGTCAAATGGTTTATTATCATATCAAATCAGGACATGCTAAAGGTTATTGGAGCAGTTTTTCTCTACATTGGTACATAAGGTACATTGGAGCAGTTTTTCTGTATCATATTGTAAGGTCAGACTTGTTGCTTTGACTCCATTGACCTCTAAGAAAATTGTCACAGGATTGTGTATGATTGTATTTGTACATAATAGCTTTTGATATCATTTTGTAGGCCTGAAGTCTATGTTTCAGCCAGTAGACTTTTCAGCCACTTTGGCCCCCGCTCAGGAAAGCGCCCCAGCCATCTTTGTTGTGCGGGAATAGAAGAAGCGCATTTGTG
>JAODXP020000035.1:5026017-5031017 GCA_027497455.2 Sardinella longiceps | reverse complement strand
ACACTTACACTCTCTCCCACACACAAATATATATTCTGTAAACATGCAAATATATTTTAGCCAAGTCCATACACAAGAACACAGTTGGTGTTGTTGACACAAGTAGATGCTATTAGCCCTCTTGTTCGTCAATGAAGAATGGCCTACAGTGAAAACAGTGCCGCTAGCCTTGCTAAATCACAAACAGACCAGCCAGAGAAGGGTCCAAAACTCAGGCTAGGTTATGTGGAAACACACACACACACACACACACAGAGAAAAACAGAGGGAGAGAGAGAGTGTGTGTGAGAGAGAGAGGGAGAGAGAATGAAAATATAAAAAGAGAAAGGGGAGAACTGAGAGAGAGCGAGAGAATCCATCGGAGGGAGGAGGAGAAGAAGAGAGAAAGAGGCCGGGAAAAGGAGGGTGGGGAGAAAAAGAGACGGAGAGAGGGAAAGAGGGAGAAAAAGAAAGAGAGAGAAAAAGAGAGAGAGAGAAGGAGGAGGAGGGGGAGCTCTTGCCAGGGAGTGGCTGCCAGGACGGGGGCCACAGGACTGAGTGGGGGCGCCGTCTGCGTTCCTTCACTAAGGGGAGTTTCCGCTGGAAAGAGAGGGAGAGAGAGAGAGAGAGAGAGAAAGGGACGGAATGAGAGAAAAAGACTGAGGGGGATAGATGGAGAGAGAGAGAAGAGTGAGGGGTGATGGATGGAGAGAGAGAGAAAGGGACGGAATGAGAGAAAAAAGAGTGAGGGGGGATGGATGGAGAGAGAGGGAGAGAGAGAGAAAGGGATGGAACGAGAGAAAAAAGAGTGAGGGGGGATGGATGGAGAGAGAGAGAGACAGGAGGATGGGTAGAGGAAAGAGACAGAACTGTGGAAAGACGAAAACGGAAGACAGGAGAAAGAAAGGGAGGGGGACAGAAAAAGGGATAGAGAAAGAGAGAGTGAGAGAGAGAGAGGGGGAAGAGAGAGGGTAGATGGGACAAGCTAGACAGCCTCTCCTCAGGAGCCAGGGTGTGACCCAGGCTGTGTGTGTGTGTGTGTGTGTGTGTGTGTGTGTGTGTGTGTGTGTGTGTGTGTGTGTGTGTGTGTCGGTTAACTGTGTGCATTAGCGTCGAGCACTTCTGCTCTGTATCCACCAGCCTCTATGGGTGTAACAGCTTTAGCCACTCTGCTACGACAACAGTTTATATCGGAAATATACACTCTCAACCTCACAAGTATATAAAAAGATTTCAAATATAATCATATTTGAAACCGTTTTTTTTTTACCATGAAAAAGACCCTACAGCGCAGACTAAATTTGATAACGTCCCCCCCCAAAAAAAAAATGATGTATACAATATTGTAACTGAGTGTACTGTATGCACCAGGGGCTAAATTTGATAAAGTCTTTTTTTTTCTTCTTCTTCTTCCCCAAAACTAAGTGTACAGTATTGTGATTGAGTGTGTGTGCTGTAGTGTTTAGTGTGTAGTGTGTGTGCTGTAGTGTGTTGTGTGTGTGTAGTGTGTGTGCTGTAGTGTGTAGTGTGTAGTGTGTGTGCTGTAGTGTGTAGTGTGTGTGCTGTAGTGTTTAGTGTGTAGTGTGTGTGCTGTAGTGTGTGTGCTGTAGTGTTTAGTGTGTAGTGTGTGTGCTGTAGTGTGTAGTGTGTGTGCTGTAGTGTGTAGTGTGTAGTGTGTGTGCTGTAGTGTGTAGTGTGGAGCTGACCGTGTGGAGGAATGCGTAGCAGGAGGAGAAATATGCTTTTTGCGGTGAGCTGTTTGTGCAGCTCTCGCCCGTGACTCATAGGCAGTTGTGGTTTACGGTCCAGAATGGCTTCTTGAGCGGTAAACATCTCTTGCTCTCTCTCTCTCTGCTGGGGCCCCTATAGCTAGAACCTTCTAGAACTCCTGGGGTTCCAGAGCCAGCCCTGTGTGTGGGTGGGTGTGTGTGTGGGTGTGTGTGTGAGGGGGGGGGGGGTATATTCATTTTCTCAACCTCCTCTTACTCCTTCTCTTACTCCTCTCTATCCCTCTCTCTTCTCTCCTGCTCTCCTCCCTGCTTTGCTCTGTGCGCGCTTTCTCTCTTTCTCTCTTTCTCTCTCTCTCTCTCTCTCCCTCTTCCAGGCGCCCTATTCCCAAAAGCATAGTTGCTAACGAACTTAGCAACTATGTTAGTTGCAATGCAATTTCCCATTGCCAACTAACTAAGTGGCTAACTGGGTAGCAACTATGCTTTTGGGAAACAGATGCCTCGAAGAGAGAGAGAGAGAGAGAGAGAGAGAGAGAGAGAGAGAGAGAGAGAGAGAGAGAGAGAGAGAGAGGCGTCTGTTTCCCAAAAGCATAGTTGCTAACAAACTTAGCTACTATGTTAGTTGCAATGCAATTTCCCATTGCCAACTAACTAAGTGGCTAACTGGGTAGCAACTATGCTTTTGAGAAACAGACGCCTGGCTGGCTGGCGGTGGTGGTGATGCGGGTCTTAGTTGCTAACTAACTTAGCAGTTGTACAGTATCTTAGTTGCAATGCAATTTCCCATTGGCAACTAACCGAGTGGCTAACTGGTTAGCAACTATGCTTTTGGGAAAGAGACGCCTGCCTGGCTGGCTGGCTAGCTGGCTGGCGGTGGTGGTGGTCTGGGCTGATGCTAAGGGGTTAATGAACTTTGTGACCTGTGGTTCCACCCATGGCTCAGACATAGACACCGCCAGACGCCGCCAGACGCCGTAGACACCGGGGCTGCATGCAGATACAGGCCAGACACCCAAACCACTGCTCTTCATTAGAAGAACTTTCTGTGTATGTGTGTGTGTGTGTGTGTGTGTGTGTGTGTGTGTGTGTGTGTGTGTGTGTGTGTGTGTGTGAGAGAGAGAGAGAGGGAGAGGGAGACAGGAAAGGGTTTTTGTGAGGAGAGAGAGAGTTTGTGTATGGCTGTGTGTGTGTGTGTGTGTGTGTGTGTGTGTGTGTGTGTGTGTGTGTGTGTGTGTGAGAGAGAGAGAGAGAGAGAGAGAGAGAGTTTGTGTATGGCTGTATGGCCATGTGTGTGTGAGAGAGAGAGAGAGAGAGAGAGAGAGAGAGAGAGAGTTCTATGTTTGTGTATATGTGTCACACACACAGAGTGAAGGAAGGCGGGAGGCCAGGCCAAGCAGAAGAACAAAGGGAAGCAGAGGGTGTGTGTTTGGTGTGTGTGTCTGTTTGGTGTGTATGTGTGTGTGTGTGTGTGTGTGTGTGTGTGTGTGTGTTTGGTGTGGTTTGACTCTTGCAGATCTGCCATGTTGGCATGTGTTGTGGTGGCACTGATGCTATGTGTGTGTTTATTTTTTATGTCAATGTTCCATTATGTAGCCTATGTGGCATACATAATGGAAATATGAAAGAGAGTGTGTGTGTGTGTGTGTGTGTGTGTGTGTGTGTGTGTGTGTGTGTGTGAGTGTGTGTGAATTTTATGATATCCAGAATGAGAAGTTACTAGGGTTGATGGGGGGCACACAGAGAGCAGGCCATCTGGTCTGATATGGCTTACATTCCTCTGTGTTTGTGTGTGTGTGTGTGTGTGTGTGTGTGTGTGTGTGTGTGTGTGTGTGTGTGTGTGTGTGTGTGTGTGTGAGCAAAGGTCACAGGAGGGAGGAAAAGGGAGAGAGAGGGAGAGAGGGAGAAAGAGAGACAAAAGGGAGAGAACCACCCAGCACAACAGCATCCCACGGAAAGTTTGCGTGAGAGTATGCAAGTGTGTGTGTGTGTGTGTGCGTGCATCTCAGGGGCTCTGACTGCTGCCGTGACTAGCAGAAAGACATGTAAATGAGTTACAGTTGCTCCACAGACTGTATAGTTAGCAGCTTTTTTTCTCCTTAGCCTTTTACATGTGCGTGTGTGTGTGTGTGTGTGTGTGTGTGTGTGTGTGTGTGTGTGTGTGTGTGTGTGTGTGTGTGTGTGTACAGTATGTGGTGGAGAAAGGGAGTATCTCTGTGTGTGTGCTACATGTGTTTGTGTGTGTGTTTGTGTGTGTGTGTGTGTGTGAGAAAGAGAGAGCGAGAGAAAATGAGAGAGAAATTCCTCTCTCACTGGGGTCTCTAAGGATGGAAACGGAGTAAAGTATATAATGGGGTTATCTGCGTTCTCAAGTTTTCTGCGTTCTCAAGTTAAACCATTTCCATATTCCAACTTGTATGGCGCTGAATATATTGTACACGGGAGTCATGGTTTGAAATGTAGGATGACTTTTGTTTATTTATTTAACCAGATGTTTTTGAAATAAAGAGGTGATGCAAGTCGAGGTCACGTGAATGAAAGATGGCAGGACTGTAACCTGTTTGGCTGAATTGCATTGGCCTCACAGTAAAACCCTTTCTGATTGGCTGTTTGACCACAGGTGTGCGGAGCACGTGACACTGCCATGCTGTCATTGGACGAACCGCTGGACCTGAAGCTGCCATCGGGCAGAGACCGGGCGCCACAGAGGATGTCCATCTGCGCCCCGCTGCATGCCACCCGCGCCCGTCAGGCCCGCACGGCTAACGACAAGAGCGTCATCACCCCCGTGCCCCCTTCCTCGCCGCCTACAGGTCAGTCAACGGACGCACACTCACTCACACATACAGCCTAGTCACATGACAAGCTCATGTTCACTTAGGTCCACTAGGAAAATAGTTTTTGGTATAAAGTTCTGGAAAGTTCCTCATTGAGTCCTAATGGGTTCCCTATTGATCACCAAGTCACCAAGTTCCATAGGAAAAAGAATGAAAGCATTTAGCATACTAGCAGCTAAAGCTAACCAATGTGGGGCAACTTATCTCAAGAGTGACAGGATGACGGGTAGTTGACTGGGCGACACAAGCCCATTATCTGGAAGAATCAATGAAGCAGTTATCATTACTTTGAATTTGTTAGGGTTTTTTTTGTGTGTAGAACATTGAAAGAACACAAATAACGGGAAAAGTACATTCTAGAAAGGGTGTGTGTCTCACTGGCTCAGCATTACCCTGAGCAAGTACTGTATATGAAGGAAGTGCACATGACTTAGCCTAGGTCAGTCCTGCTTAGGTC
>JAODXP020000035.1:4916017-5021017 GCA_027497455.2 Sardinella longiceps | reverse complement strand
CACACACACAGTCTCTACAGTGAGATATTGGCCCCATCTGAACCCTCAATGTGAATGAGAGACAGACCGTGAGAGAGAGAGAGAGAGAGAGAGAGAGAGAGAGAGAGAGAGAGAGAAGGAGAGAAATTGCATGTCAACCCCTAGAAACTATTCTACAAATCAAGAGGGTTGGTTGTCTGTTTACAGTCATAGCTTATACCCATCTAAAATGGATTGACCTTCCATCACATTCCTAAAAAGAATAGCTCCTAATCCACAACAACCTGCGTGTCCATATCCTGTCTGATTGCCTAGAAATTCTCTCTCTCTCCATTTTTTCCATCTAGATGTACTAAACATTGACCATATGGCTGTTCAAAAAAAAACAAAAAAAAAACAATCCCACAATCCAGCTTTCCCCTCTCTCTCTCTCTCATTCCTTCTCTCTCTCTCTCTCATTCCTCTCTCTCTCTCTCTCTCTCCCCCCATCCTCCACCTCCTCCCTCCATTTATGAGTCCCGTCCTCCAGAACTCCCACTCTTTCCTCCCTGTGGACGGGGAGCTGCTGGCCACAAGTGTTGTGTGGCTCCAGCTCCAGTCCTGAGCCAGAACGAGTCGGTCTCCACACTGGCCCAGTCCGGCCCCTCCCTGCGACCTCCGTGGGTGAAACCCTGGCTATTCATCATCCCTCGTTCCCTCTCTCTCTCTCTCTCTCTCTCTCTCTCTCTCTCTCTCTCTCTCTCAATTTCTCTCTCCCTTGCTCTCTCTCTCTCTTTCTCCCTCTCTCTCTTAGGGTCATGACCCTGGTGTGTTGGTTTTTTTTGCCTCTCTCTCTCTCTTGTGCATTTGTTCTGTCTCTCTCTCTCTCTGGTTCTTCTCTCTGGTGTCCACGTGTTGCTGCTGACTAGAGTGAATCATTCTTGTTAGCGCAAACAGACGCCTCTCTTTGCCTACTTTCTCAGCTGCTTCAGCGGACGCCTGCGCTGAAGAGATACCCCGAGTAAACTACGCGCTCTGTCTGTCTGTTTATATGTGTGTGTGTGTGTGTGTGTGTGTGTGTGTGTGTATGAACTTAAGGGAATATGTCTGGGCTTGTTCTCCCTGAAGAGTTAGCTAAGGCATTTTGATTTAATTTGCCAATAGTGCATCATCTCTCTCTCTCTCTCTCTCTCTCTCTCTCTCTCTCCCTTCTCCATACCTTCTCACAGGAGTCTGCAAACGCCCACTACCTGGAGGGCGGGGCCTCAGCCCAGGGCTTCCAGTTCTTCTTGCCCATTGGTGCAGGGGGTGGCTTCCAGCTCCCCTCCTCCCTGTTCATTGGTCGGAACGGAGAGAAGCGCACGTCACCCGAGCCCTCCTCAGACGAGCAGCTGGCCTGCCGCTGGAAGAAGGTGAGGGGTAGAGGGCACTCAAGGTTGTTTAGGGAGAAGAAGGGGTGGGGAGGTGGTGGAACTATTAAATCCCTTCAGACAGTGGGGTTGGTTGGTCATTTAGGTTCAAACTTTAGCATGAAGCTCCACCAGGCTCAGGGCCGGCATGGTATGCATTGAATGGTGGGCTGTGCTGTGGTTATATCTACAGTAATTATTCTAAACAGCTATACTGTACTGTTGTGTACAAGGGCTTGAAATCACTGTGAGGAGTTAATAAAATTACATGTTTGCTCAGATATTACTCATTTATTCATGATATATGTTTGCAAAAAATACTGTCAACTCCTATACCACTTCCAAACATACACCAAAACACTTTTTTAAGACCAGTTTTTTGAGTAGACCTGATGATGGGATACATTACTCCATTTTTTCAGGGCTGTCTAATTGTGAAAGAACTTAACATTTTATGTAGATATTTTTTATTTATTTATTTTTTTAAAACAATGTTCAAAAACAATGACAAGAGTGTTTAAACTAAGTACATTTTTAGCTTTAATGCAAGGGGTTCATATTTACTTTCACACATTCCTGCTCCCAGAGCAAAGGCAAACTGAGGCCAGTAAACAGGCAACAGGGCGTATTCTTTAACATGAGTCCAATAAACTCCTCAGAAAGACCTCAGAGCTGGGAGAAACAAGGCGCCCTCTAGTGCTTGAAGTAGGAACAACACCCCCTCCTCGAAGTAACTGTTAATAGCATTAAACTTGGGAGTGCCTGTATGCGTGGTAATAAAATTAAAAAATACTGGACATCGCTATTTGTATTGCCATCTCACTCAGTGAGCAAGTACATGGGGGACTTGCAGACATAAAGTGATTAATATGTTACCAGCAACTAGTGATTTCAAAAGTAGTAGTTTTATGTGGGAATATATAGGATTTTACACACAGTATTTTAGCTATTTCATGATAGCTCATGAGAGTCTGATGCTGATATGAATTAATTAAATGAATTAAATTAAATTTCAACATGTCAATTTCCAAGTGTCCGCTATACCAACATGT
This sequence comes from Sardinella longiceps, assembly GCA_027497455.2. Lineage (NCBI taxonomy): Eukaryota > Metazoa > Chordata > Actinopteri > Clupeiformes > Clupeidae > Sardinella > Sardinella longiceps. Next base: position 5,018,598 of record JAODXP020000035.1, on the reverse strand, counting down.
GGAATGCTATCTAAACTGTTCATCGTTTTTTCTTTCTTTCTTTCTTTCTTTCTTTCTTTCTTTCTTGGCCCCTCCCTTTCTGCCACTCTTTCTTCTCTTCCTGTCTTTTTCCCCCTCCGTCTCTCCTCCTGCTCTCTAGTGCCGCCTGCTGTTCGACTCGCTGCAGGACCTGGTGGATCACGTTAATGACTTTCACGTGAAGCCTGAAAAGGATTCTGGGTACTGCTGCCACTGGGAGGGGTGTGCGCGCAGAGGACGGGGTTTTAACGCCAGGTAATGATTTTTTTTTTATTTTTATTTTTTATTGTTTATAAACATCCAATATGTATGTATTCAAATACATTAGAGTAAGCTATGTCTTACTCATCTCCCAATAACCCACCCACTAACTTTGAGCCATCTATTAAAAAAAAGAAACAGTAATAATAGTTAAAGTTGTTTAAAATAAGAGGAAAAAATAAATAAAGAACCCAGGTTAGGCTTTTGCTGCTTCTTCACAGTAGAATACCTCCTGTAGAAATTGGAGAAAAATACAGGAGGAAATTTTGATTAAAAAATAGTGCATACTTAGTACCAATGCTAACATAAACATGAATGGTCTAACATGATCGACTCCATTGATGTAATATAAAAAAGTGCAGAAAGTCTACATACTCAGGAAATGCTTCTTGAATAACATACATGTGATATATTTACATTTATGCATTTAGCAGACGCTTTTATCCAAAGCGACTTACAAAAGAGGGATAACAATCAAACTGCAACACGATACAAGTAAATGCCTTCCAGGAGTGCCATTTGCTAATAGGAGAGCAAGTGCAAGAGTTTAGAAGTGCTTGGTCAGTGTATTCTAGGTAATTTAAGGAACTAGGACAACAGATACTCTTGAAAGAGCTGGGCTGGGATATATGTTGTTCTCAATGAAGAACCGATACATTTTTGGGGGCATACTGTACATACAGTGTGCAGATTACTCCCTCAAAATATCCAAATGAACAATAATTATTCTGTTCTGTGCCTGTGCTGTATTGTCTACGTTCTTCTCACTCAGGTACAAAATGCTGATCCATGTTCGTACCCACACCAACGAGAAGCCTCACCACTGCCCTACCTGCAACAAGAGCTTCTCACGCCTCGAGAATCTCAAGATACACAACCGCTCACACACAGGTGGGAAAATCACACGTAGAAATACAATCACACTCACACACACAAAACCAACCAGTCATGGGTGGGAAAACCAGACTCTCACACACCGACACACACACACACACACACACACACCGACACACTGACACACACACACACACACACAGTGGGGACTTTGGATCCTCATTATGAATTACAAGACCACACACACACACACACACACACACACACACACACACACACACACACACACACAGTATGCCCATATGGGAACTACACATGCAGTAACACAAACATACACCCTCAGAACCACACTCACACTAGAAAAGAGATTCACATTGGCAAAATAAGAGGACCATAAAACACCATAGGTCAGTACACACCGAGGGTTCTCAAACTTTATTGGGTGATGGACCCCTAATGGAGCAGACATTTTTTTCAAAGACCCCTTTTGGTCACAACAAAGTTTATTGCCATTTGTTCTTTCAGATGCTTTTGGCCTTTTTTTCTAAATTTTTTTTTAATATATTTTACATATACCACAACAGTTTTAAATACTCACATTATTGCATTTGGCAAAACTAGACAGTGTAGGTCGAGTTTTCTGTAGGCCTGCTGTTTTGTGCTTAAGGAAAGTATTTTAGTAGTATTTCTCTCCAAATAACATACAGTAAGTTTATTTTTTGTAACAAAATTTTTCACGGATACCCTGGCAATGTGCATTAGACCTCAGGGGGTCCCCCAACCCCTGTTTGAGAATCAGTGGTATACACAGCACGCATATATGCAATTGAACAATTACACATGTTTAAAAATATGTAAACACACACACACACACACAAGGGGGCATACTACACACCAGGGATTGGTAACCTTTTTGACATTGCCAGTAAGTTAATAATAATAATAATAATAATAATAATAATAATAATAACTTTGTTTTATATAGCGCCTTTCATGATACCCAAGGTCGCTTAACAATTTATGTAAGCATGTAGGTGCATGTAAGTTATGATCTGGTTCCTTTGCCTGTCAATCCATCAACCAACAGAACAGACCAATCAACAATTGTTTTTTACTATGCATTGAGAACAACTTATTTATTGCACCACATTAAAACATTGTGTTGATTTATTATAGTACCCAAATAAACTGCAGGTTTTTAGCTAAACCAAATTATGTGTACATTTTTTTCCCCACATTGTTAGATCAGAGGTGACCAGATTTTTTTTTTTTTTTTTTTGAAAGTTTTGAGTACAAAATGAGTGAGAACCCTGCATATCTTCCCTACCTGTATATACCTTCATAGGTGGCATATCCTAGTGGGGACTTTGGATCCTCATTATGTATTACAAGACCACACACACACACACACACACACACACACACACACACACACACACACACACACATTCCCACACATTTATGACTGCATACAATCACCCACCTAAGATACCTCATCTGACAACCCATACCTCTCCCTCCCTCTCTCTTCCCTCAGGCGAGAAGCCCTACATTTGTCCCTATGAGGGCTGCAACAAGCGCTACTCCAACTCCAGCGACCGCTTCAAGCACACGCGCACACACTACGTGGACAAGCCCTACTTCTGCAAGATGGTGGGTTGCCTGAAGCGCTACACCGACCCCAGCTCCCTGCGAAAACACATCAAGGCCCACGGCCACTTTGTAGCCCAGGAGCAAAGCCCCTCGCCTGGCATGGAAGCTCTGCTGAAGGCCGGCCGCCTGGTGGCCTCCTCCGGGGGTAGCCATATGCTCGGAGCTGTCCGGCCCAAGAGCGACTCCACCCCTCCCCCTGAGCTGCCATACGTCGCCGGGGCGCACATCGTCCTTCCGGGGGCCGCAGCGGCTGCCGCAGCTCTCCTCGGGGGCCACAGCCTGCACGGGCTTGGCGGGGCCTCCCTGCCCCTGTCCAACATCGGGCCCCTGGATCTGAGTGCGCTGGGGAGCCGAGCTTCCTGCACCCCGTGTCTGACCTCCAGCGGCGGGGCCCTAAGTCTGGGCAAGAGCCCGTCTCTGCTCTCTCCTCTGTACCCAGGGGCCTCTCTGGGCCTGGGGCCCCTGCTGGCACACAGAGCCAGGGGCCGCAAGAGGGCCAGGGAGGAGGAAGATGACGATGAGGAGGAGGAGCGGATGGAGGAGGAGGATGGAGAAGAGGAAGAGGCAGGCTTCGGACGCGACCCCATGTCCTGGGTTGTCATTCCACCCGGGATGGTGGTGCTGAGGCCGGCTGTGGTCAGCTAAGCAACCGGGCCCTACAGGAAAGGGTGCTGAGTGTGTGTGTGTGTGTGTGTGTGTGTGTGTGTGTGTGTGTGTGTGTGTGGTTGTGGTATAAGTGGAGAAAAAAACAACAGAGAGATAGTGCGTGGGTGTGTTGCGAAATTTTGAGGAGGGGACAAATTTCCACCATTCCTACAACGGTTCATAGATAGAATTGAACAATTCTGTTTTGTTTTGTTTTGTTTTGTCTCTCTCAACAAAAGCTATAACAGAATAACCCTATTCGTTCCTTACAGAAGATTTTTTTTAAAAGAGTCGGAAGCTATGGGACAGTTTACTTGAACATTCCTACCTGAGGCCTACGTAAAAAAAAAAAACGCAAGTCTTAACCAACGACACGTTGCTTCCCCATGACGAAAAGCTACCGCAGCTGGGGATTAGCGTGGACAAGCTAACAGAGAAAGGGCAATAAGGCAGTACCTTGTGGACTTGTGACTCACTCAAAGCCACCGCTCATGAAGCTTACGCTGGTCATACAGTGTGACGACAGTGATGATTGTCACTGTATGCTCCGTCTTAATGTTAACGACAGAACGTTAACAAGACCCTCATAGGCTACCACGGGACAAAACTTTTGTTTTTTCCCTCTCTTTTTTTCTCTCTCTCTCTCTCTCTCTCTTTGACACACCTTTGCCTTTCCTTGCAATCAATTTTGCTTTCCCTCCTAGACCTTCTCGATTCTGAGGCAGTACTATTGTGCTCACACGTTACTGTGCACGGGGAATGCCACAGTACCACAAGGGAATGCAAAGATGAGCATTGTAAGGGAACGCAAGGTAGTTAAGAAACTAGTGACAGGATACACATGTATTTCCAAACACGGGGAACTTCAAACTGTGGCTTCTTAGGGGTCCATAAATTTCTGCTTCTCCGAGGCAATTACTCTGACAGTCCAGCAACTCAACAGCCCCCTTAGGCTGTCAGTCAAAGCATTCTTTTGCACTTTATGCTGTTCTAGAGACCATTTTCTCCCCACTCAGTAACAAGACCTCTTTTTCATCATGACATAGCAAACGAAAACAGAACGGAGATAGCTTTTCTTTTTACGTATTTGTTTGTTTTTAAGGTGTTCTCAAAAGGTTTTTCTCTGACAAAAGACAACACATCATCGTCTCATATCTCAAATGTCCTTTTTTTTGTATGAATTCCATTGTTCGGGGCTTCAGAGTCTTTGTCTGAAAACGATGCTACTTGTGTGTGATTTCTAGGAAGACAAACCCCATGCAATAGTGTGGTGCAACTGATGCAGTTACGACGGGCTGTTGAGACAGCAACAACGGACCATGAGCTTTTTTTTTTGTTTAAGTTTTGAAGCCGAGTTAAATGCTTTGCTTTTTCCCCCCCGTCTGTGACACTAACCTACCCTGCCGCTTCTGTTTGCCCTCTTCTGAAAGGTTGAACGTTAACCTTGCACTCATACAAGCCTCAAGAAAAAGCTCTTGGTGGACAATCATCGCATTGCTGCTTATTGCACATACTTAACAAACGTTAGCTTAGCATGACACATCTGTGAAATAAAAGCAAAAACGTAAACTGAGAGAAGAAAGTAAATGCTATATATGTATTACTAGCTATATAACAAGGAGGACCAGTAGCATACTTGCCTACTGCAGGACTCGGACCATGGTACTACTCATGTTACCGCTTAACAATTCTGAGTCATGACTCTTGAAAGAAATAGCCTACTAGCCATGCAAAAGTTCTCCTGTTGTCCTGACAGGTAGCCATTAGCTCCAGAAGAAGTAGCCTAAGGGTAAGTTTGAAATGACTACACACTCCAAACCATTCCCAGATTCACTGTTTGACTAGGCTACGCCCAGGAATGGGTAGTCTACACCCCTTAGGCCTGTGGACAGACTGATTATTGTTTACTGAACGTGAGCTCGTGTTTGATAGGATGTGCTTCACGTCAGCAGTCTGTTCCGTGTTCCTACTCAGCACGCTTCCTGGAGATAGAGGTTTGGACCACGGTTGATTGATTACTTTTTGATGAGGTAATGTGGTCCACCTGTTCCCGTCTTCACATAACGTAGCCTAACCCACGCAGACAACCCTTGGTCATCCACCTCGAGGTTATCAGGGTGCGGTATTGCACTTAGGAATCAATTTAGGGAAGCTAAATAAAGTGACTCACATGGTCTATTATGTAGGCCATCATTGAATATGCAGTATTTGACTAAACGCAGTATGCCGGCTATGCTAGCTCTGACGAGAAGGGCGCGGAGTACACACCTCTTTTCTTTTGCACCATTGTGGCTGTGCAGTCGTTTCATGAGTTAAAAAAAAGTCAGCCAATCGGCTGATAGGATTCATACTATCGTATTTCTGTGATGACGAAACATTTTTAATGTTGATTGTATTATCTTTTTTTGGTTGTTGTTTTTATTTTCCTTTGTCACGTATTGCTGCTCTGTGCTTCCATTGACACGGACCTAGTAACGGTCTACTCCCTGACACAATATGTTTAAACATTAACAGATAAGCATTCACTTACAGTAATAATAGATTTCTCCTATTTGAAATCAGCAGCTGAGCATTGTGTGTGTATGTGTGTGTGTGTGTGTGTGTGTGAGAGAGAGAGAGAGTGTGTTTGTGTTTACCTGTATGTTTATGCGTGTGTATGTATGTGTGTGTTTTTAACCATTTAGCTGTTGTTGTTTTTTTTTTTTTAATTTGCACATAAAGATATTTAAGTATCAGTATTTTAATGGTCCGAAGTGCCTTCTATTTAGGTGAAAGTAGACACCATACAGAGTGTATAAGATGAGCATTTATGTAGAGTTATCTGTATAAATGTATATTTTCCCCCCCAAGTCTTTGTTTTTACGGACAAATTGTGAGGGATCCATAAAACTAAAATGTGTGCAATTAGAACCTCACGAGAGGTCTCTCCTATTGTTAAGGATGTATTGTTTTGTAACCCTTAAAAGAGAAGTAATATCAGTGTCAACACATCTGAAAATTTTATTCTGCACCTACCTAGTGTCGGACTGGAGAGTCTGGCCCATAGAAGAGACACTAAGAGTTAGCCGACTTCAGGTCAGTTCACTACAGTATGTTTCACAGCTGATCCCACACTACCAGAGAGTTAAAAAAAAAAAAAAAAAATAGAAGAAAAAAATAAAGTGTTTCTGCTTCAGTTGAGGACAGTTGAGTTTTTACAGTACAGACAATCAGTAGAATGCAGATCTGTGAAACCAAAATAACTTGTATGTTCTCATTGTCCCAGCTGTGTTTGAGGAAAGGTTGCCAAGGGTTGATTTTGTTGAAAGCTATAAAAGTTGTTTATTCCCATCAGATATTAATCCTGAGTGATCCATGTACCAAAAAGATGCATGTTATCCTAGACACAGCACAAAGAGTTTTGAAATAAGACACACTAGGAGTAAGGAGAAAGAGAGAAAATTTAATATGGCGCATTAGCAAATAAGGTTTGCTGTGTAGACTTCTTTGCCTTCACTCGAACAGCTGAAATAAAGGCACTGTATTGATGTCGGTGAAGAGCTACTTGGAGGAGGAAAATCTGCCATTTTGAGATTTTGGAAAAGAAAGGAAACAAATATGTTTCAATCTAATTCTCACCACTGAGGGGTGCTGTAAAATGTTCTCATTACTGCACATGTGCACTCCAACATGTGTCCAGAAATGTTTGTCAAGATCCATTTAGAAATGTATTTATAATTATCAAGAAACACTCGTCTAGTTATGTCAATCCATTTTGGCATGGTGTCAATTTACCAATCAAAAAGTTTGTGCTTCTGATCTGACAATTTTATTTGGCATACTTCTCCTGACAGAAAAAAAAGGCATAAGAGATTTTTTTACACTTTGTTATTTTGGGTCCAATGGTTAAAGTTAAAGGTAAAAATCTTCATTTGTGAAATTATTCTGATTACTCCCTGTAAAACTGCCCTTGAACAATCAGGCTTGTCTGAGATGGACATCAAATAGTCCTTCCATTTACAGCAACAAGTGGAAGAAGCCTAAATGAATTTCAACCCCTCTGTTCCTTTTTAAGCCATGTTTGAGTCAGCTTTTGTTATCAATGGTTACGACAATGGCAACAATGTCAGAATAAAAAGAATGACACTAATGGTTGTTAATAAAACAGCATTTGACAAACACTGCAGTTGTTGGGTGTGTATTTCTGTGTGACGTAACGCAAGTGCGTTAGAGTATAATTCTTTCACATTTTTCATAGCCTGTACAAATACCTTAACTTTTAATCAAATAAAGATGCTGTATGTTAAAGGCGTATAGTCCTGGAATGATATCCTGCACCCACCCCAGACAGACACACACACCCACACAAACACACACACCCTATAGTCATATTCTTTCGGACCCAGACACCAACCCTTTTTCTTTTCCGGGGTCTGGACACTTGTGCGCAGGGTTCCCACACATCTTGGAAAACCTGATGTTTTAAACGTGGTCTATCAGTCTTGGAAAACACCTGGAAATTCATTAAAAATTGGAAACGTCCTTTAAAATGATAATTTCATTTAGCCATTTATCATTCAGATTTACTACATTTTGGTGCTTATTCTGCATAGTTTCCTGAATCCTTGTGGGGACAGATGGAGTAAGGATGCACTATGCAAATCTATTTTTATTCTGATACTGCAAGTAAAAGGAAATTACCTCCCACACATGAAGAAAAAAAAGTAGTGGCCCACTGAATGTCTGGAAGGATTGTGTTTTTCAAAAAGTAGCCTATGATGTCTCCCCTGGAGAAAATGCAGTCTAGCTCAAAAGTCACCAATGGCATGTAGAGCCAATAACAAATGTCCTTGATTGTTTGCATGCCAATCAGGTCATCCAGGCCAGGTCATGTTAATTGTTTCATCTTTGATTGATGTCATTTTGTGCTGTCTTAAAATGTCAGTGGATGTTGGACAGAGATTGTCAGAAACACTGCTTTATTTAGTTAAGAAAGTTTGCGTATACACAATTGAATTTACAATGATAGGAAAGCGGAAAGGCATGTGAATTATATTTTAGCTAAAAAAAAAAAAAAAAAAAAAAAACTTAAATAAATTAACTTAAATAGCCTAAGTAAATATTTTCTCTGTTATTTCATGAATTCCGGTTCACTCGCCCATTACATTTTTTTTTTCCTTCAATACATTAGTGGCATGTTTGACTGTGTCCCCCCACCACTGGCCCATCCCTTTACACATGCACATACTGTACTGTACACTTTGCATTGTTTCTATTGTAGCAGATTTGATTGACAGCTTCCACACCTACTGTACATTATCGAGTGCATCCAGCAATGGCCAGATTGGCATGCTTTTGTTAGCTTGACATAGCCCGCCCATAATACGGCTGTTCATCCGTATTCATGGTCTGGAGACGGTCTTCTGTGGAGGGTTTACATCGGTTAACAGAAAACCGGCCAATAAGCGAAGCTGATTAGACGAGCTGTCCAATCGATTCAAACCAGAACTGAATGCCCTATAATCGCGTCAGGTTAAAGAACCTCCAGACCATGAATATGGATGAACAGCAGTACTATGGGCGGGCTATGTCAGGCTATGCTTTTGTTACCATCTGATCAAGTTCCTGAATGTCTTGCTACTGGCTCAACCAGCTGAAACCATAAAGTCTTTTAAAACTCAAACCCCTTTAATGCTCTTGCCCAGGGGCGTAGCACCAAATTCTGGGCCCTGTGCACAAACAGTGGCCATGGGCCCCCCTCACCTCCTTCAATACTATTCCAGACTCCTCAAGGGCCCTCCCCTGTCTTGGGGCCCTGGTTACTCAGCCCCCTTTTCCCCCCACTACGATGCCCCTGCTCTTGCCCTCCCAGTTCAGAAGTCTTCCATCACCACTGGGTACCTCAGAGTGATAATGTTCTCGTTTTGGTACACACTATCATGATGCTAGTCTTGAACACATCAAAACCTGGATGTCTAATAACTTCCCATGTTTAAAGGTGAAATTTGGTGTGATCCAAAGTATATTGCATAATCATAAAAAGTTGGAATGTTTGCTGGGGAGCAGAATTTTGACACGTTGACACCCCTTAGGCAATTTGTGTATCAGAGCAAAATTAGCATAAGGTCAACAAGGTCTTCTTCTAAAGGCGACCGCCTGAGTGTTTTTAGACAAACAACATTTGGTAAAACTGCATTCTCAGTGAAAACATGTGGAATAGCATTCCTGTTCACATTAAACAAAGCACTTAAACTCAACACTTATAAATCACTTCTTAAGAAATGGCTAAAAGCAAATCAACAGTGTGAGCAGTATCTCTCTCTCTCTTCATTAGACTCAGTTATTTATTTTGCATTGTCCCTGTTCAATAAACATTTAATTAATAAATAATTAATTAATTAATTATAAATAAATAAAATAAATAAATAAATAAATCATTTGTTATCTCCAGGTTTGATTATTGCAATGATCCTTGTATTAAAAAAAACTACAGATAATTAATGCAGCAGTTCGATCTAGTAAAACAGTCTCCAGTAAGATGCCACATAATGCACTCATTACTGCTGTCCGATTATCGCCCTCTGTTTACTATATAATGACCTCTCTAAGCGGCCGTTCACACTGACAAGCTTTTTTCACCTCCAGGCACTCAAATTAAATTGTTTCTCTATGGAACGATGCGACTTGACCGTTGCTACGCGTCTCGCGTAAAAAACAACCCTAGTAAAAACGCAAACGCCAAAAAACGCAAGCGCTCAAAGACATTTTGATGTTACTAGCAAGATCTTATATCACCAAGTATTTAAGAGTCCAGGATCAATGTCAAACGTTTGCCCTGGATCAATGTACCTTAACCCTAACCCTAACCCTAATCCTAACCCATTCATCCAGGGCAAGTTTGACATTGATCCCAGACTCTTAATTACTTGGTGATATCAGATCATCCATGTTACTACCTTCCCCACCACCACCAGTTTGGTCCCATTTATCTGTCTGGGGGTAGACTCTACCTGAAGCTGACTCAGACTGGATCGGCCAGGTCTATACATGAATCCGAGGAAACTACTGGAAGTAAGCAGACGCCATTGTTGAGCTGTTAGGTCGCCAATCTGTCCATAGGGATAGCGTGATAATACAACATAAAATGCTGTGATTTATGAGATTCACTACTACTTGTATAATGACAGAGTATTCCATGGTCTTTGCTGTTAGCTGTCATTGACTGTGCATTGTCAAAAGGGTTTGTTTACAGTCCAACAATGGCATCCCCACAAGATGGCATTCTACACAAAACGCTCATCAGATTCATCTAAAGGATAGGCTATACGTTTCATGGCTCAAATCGATGATGGGGCCTAGGCCTTTTAATATCACTGGAAACTTCATGGTGTCCCTTAGTCCCATTAGTATGATTAAAGTATTCTGCTATGACGTGGAAGGATACACACTACTGAGAAAATACTATCTACTTGTTGTGAGAAACCTAGGCTATGGATATTGTCAAACAATCAAAGACATTTGTTTTTATACTTAAAATAATATGAAAGCAAAAACAGCCTGCTGATTTTTGTGTTACACTTCTGTCAGGTGAATCATTTTAGAATCAGTTTTCAATTTTCATCTCAAATTTATTCTGATTGTGTTTACAATGAGGAACTGAAAATTTATTCTTTTCTTCCTGTTGAACCACTGAAGGGCCCTGCTGTCCTCTCTCTCAATGTTCTTTCCACACCACACCTGAGACTTCACTATCAGAGGCGGGGCCACAGCTCTGACATCAGCAGCAGAGGCGGGGCCACACCGGTGATGGTAGTAAAAGCCTGTAAGTCGTTGCTCTTCTTCAGGTGTGTGGTCAGATCATTCAGGAGCTGGACTGTGTTAGGTACAGGAGCCATGGCTGCTACAATAGTGACTGGAAAAGGTGAGTTCTCTCTCTTCTGCTGGTGATCTTAGCAGTTGGATGGGATTCAGGGCCCTGTAGCCTATGTATCTATGTAACCACACTATCCATGTGATCTATTAATTAGCAGGTAACAGTATGTATAGGGTTAAGGCCAGGATTACAATGCCATATACCATACTGTATATGCCATATACAGTTAAGGTTAGGGTTAGGCATAGGGTGAGGGTTACGTATTTGATATATACTGTATATGCATTTGAGCTAATGTTGAGTTAATAGAGGAATGAATCATGTAACAAATAAAATATCATCTTTTAAATATATTTTAATCTCTTAATTTAAAAGATGAGGGGAAAAAAACTATTTAAGGACACCAATTTTGAGGTGCTGAATAATAAATAAATAATGCTCTGCCTTCAAATAGGCAACAGGGTGCCATTGGTATTTGAACGTTTTTGTTAAACCATACCGGCAAGCAGATACTTCATGGATCCAGGAAACTATCCTGATAAAGTTCCCTTGGCCTTGGAATGAAAGTACCGCAAAACGTCAAATTATTGCAGACTCCAAAACTGACTCCTTTCCTGCCAGTCCTAGTTCGATTATGGATATGGACATATAAAGGCCATATAGACATATAAAAACCCATTCACAAGCCTGGTCTGATGTCTTTTTTCTGTCTGTATACATTCTACTAGCCTGGCGATGCCATCCTACGTACCTCCGCTAAGGATTTTATCTCCGCACGTAATCTGGAATAAACCCCCCTTCCCACCTTTCTCTCGGTTACTCTACGGTTTAGCCAATCAGCACACAGTAGTGATGCGCGGGCCGGCCCGAGCCCGGCGGGACCCTCGGGCTAGCCCGCGGGCCGGGTTGGGTCGGGCCATTATTTTCATAAGAATCCACGGGTTGCGGTCGGGTCGGGTCAGATCACAGACAGTCATAATTACAACGTTAAAATCACACGCACATCCGAAACAGCAGAATGCCTGCACCTGTGTGTTTGCTCTCTCTCCCTCTGCGCACAGCACCAATGCTGAAGGCAACCGAATGCAAGCAAACAGGCAGCGTCTAGACTACTCATGTGAAGCGCTCTCTCGCGCTCTTGCTCTCTCTCTCTCTCTCTCTCTCTCTCACGACAGCAAACCCATAGATATAGAAGCTATATCCCTCTATATGATTCTGTGAGCAAACCTAAAAGAACTAACTTAGCTAGCGTGCTAACGAACTAGTTCAAGTGAATAGCAAGTAACATAGCAACAGTATGCTAACTAGAAGCAAACCGTTTTAGACTTCGCTTAAACGTAATATTTTGCACTAGCCTTCGTTTATTTTTGATCTGTCAACTTAAACTAATCTCGGCAACATTGTCCAGCTTGTTGTCATTCAATGAAACACCACTTCTCAATTTTTTAAAAAAATACGTTAGCTAGCTCGCTAGCGTTAGCTCGCTAACAATTTGTAGTAAAATGCAGCAGCCTAACCTGAATTAAACTTCTGCTAGGCCTACAAATACGAACTATAACAACTTACATTACTCGGCTTGAAATGATGATAGGCAGTTGTAGAATATGACAAATACATCCAAAAAATCCTCAATGACTCCAAAAAGACATTATGAACAGTTTATTGACAGTGTCCCACACATATCTCATTCACTTCACCGTAACGGAGCCCGACCCCAGTTTGCATAAAGGGGGTTGCCCCCGCCCTTGCCAAAGTATTTGTTTCTTTCAATTTTGCAAATCGTGGACGATCTCTCTGTAAAAGTTTGAGATGTTCAGTAAATATCCAATACATCTAAACCGTTTGCTAGGCTATTTGTCTAATTTTTTACATATTGCCAGGGCAGTTCCAAGCTAAGAACTATTTAGGGGGCGGAAGGAACGGATAAAAATTGTCACAACTAACTTTATTGATCCAAGAGGGAAGTTCGCTGCTGGCAGCCCATGACATTACCATCCCCTCGCGCGGCCGCAGATATTTCATTTGTGTTGTTTAATATACCTAGGCCCTATATAAACAAATAAACACTTATTTATTTATTTTTTAAAAAATTAAGCGGGTCGGGTCGGGTCGGGTTAAAAATCATTGCGTAATCTTTCGGGTCGGGCGGGCTGGGTTGGCTGCGTGATGGGGCGGGTCGGGGCGGGTCGTAAAAATCATCGGCCCGCGCATCACTAGCACACAGTTTAGAGCGATGTCTCAAAATTTTGTAGTCCTACAGGATAGGGACGCGTTTGTTATTCTCTCCCCCGCTTTCGAATTACATTCATAAAATTGGTACATGACATTAGCATCCATGTTCTTGAGGATTTATTGCCACTACGATGTCAAAATAGGTCAGAACTTGCGATAATACTGTTAATGCTGAAAGCGAAAGTTGTAGGCGTGAGAGCCAGGCGAGGGAATACGTCATACCCAAGCGGAAACCTATTTCAATTGCGTTGGGCCAGATTGTATGACATAGTCAACAGTCGCTTTCGCCCAGGCTAACATTCTACTACAGTACTGAGGTATGAAAAGTACAGAAAAATTGTAACTAAGTAAAAGTATCTTTACTTTCCTTTAATTCTACTCAAATAAAAGTAAAAGTAGCCATCAAAAAATCTACTCAAGTAAAAGTAGAATCATAAAAATCCTAAGCAAAATTAGTGCTGGGGGTTGCTTGGTTTCTTTAGCAACCCCAAGAATTCATAAATCACCTGCTCAGCAACCACAATCAAACTTGTTACTATAAATTAATGAATATTGGGTCATTGGTCAATGACATAGGAGCTGAAGCTTCAGCTTATGTAAAGCCCCCCTTAGTTCTCACACTCTTAAAGGACAAAAAAGGAATTTATCCAGGATGCAAATGCAATATTTACAAGACAGAAAAGCTCAAGCACTGTACAACTAACTGTTAACATGTGTTCACCTACCTGTCTACAATATAATACACATCATGCATAGCCAGATGGCATGACTGAGAGAGCACTTCCATTGTCTACATGCCAATCACAACTCATAAGATTTTCTGTTTGTTAGATAAGAAATATATTCTTCATGCCTAAGAGTTGTAGGCTTAGTATCAAACTTTAATCTCATTCTGACCCAGCAACCAACCGAGATATCAGTAACAGTGATCAGCCCAGCCAGTTCACCTTGTTCTTCTTATGGGGTGATTTGTTAATTTTGACATCACAAGAGTGGTAGAGTAAGATACATGTAGGTGATTTGCTTTGAGATTTTACATATTGAGGGTATTCAGGCTTACCTTTACCGTAACTAGATTCAAATTGATGTGGACTGAAGCAATGGTCAAACTGGCTGACGACGTTCCTTGGGTGAAATATGGCCAAAAATATCCTTTGCTTTTGGATTAATCTCTTCCACAGGTTCCTTGGCTATTCTGAACATTTACCGGAAGCAGCAGCATCTAGGCTACAGTAAATAGTCTGAATTGACTTTCAGTTCAAGCCAAATGTTTTTTTCCCCACATTTTTCACTCAGTAATCGAGGAGGTCTCAAAAAAGTAGTGAAGTACAAAATACAATACTTGTCTCAAAATGTACTCAAGTAAAAGTAAAATGACCTATTTGAAAAAGTACTTTAAAAATTACAAATTACTCTAATAAACTACTTAATTACACTAACTTGAGTAAACGTAATTAGTTACTTTCCACCTCTGCTACTGTAGGCTATAAGCAGGCACTGTGAGATCCAGCGTAGGTCAGCTGATCTGTTTAAACGTGATCAGCGTGAGTGCTGCTCACAATAGTGAACTCTGAGCTGAAACTGAGCTTGCAGGTGCCATAACTTGAAGGAGACAATACTACCCTATTGGGATATTGCAACTTCGGACTATGCTCTCTATACGTCCAGAAATGTGTCCGACGTAGGCCTACATGTATGCCTATGCCCTCCTTGATGCAAATGAGCGGCTGACATCAGGATAGTTCTGCCTATCCATTGCAGGAGTGCATTGAGCATGCAACATGTTTATGTTTATCTTACCTCAACCATAGAATGACTGTGTAGAAAAATGCATTATACAAATTATTGAATCAAATAGTCTACACATGATGCCTAAATATGCCTAATTTGAAAGCAAGACATGTATTTTAATCATCCTACCACACATTCCACACATAGGCAAGACTGCATTTAACACATATGGAAAAATTTGAATGAAATTCAATTATGATCTTCCTTTACCACATGGTGCCTGATGAGGCCTACACAGTCTGAGAAAGCTGGAATGTTTCATTTCATGCTTTGTGATTGAACAGTCTTATATGTCCTTTCTATGCTATAAAGAAGGATAATTAGGCTACAAATGTCCAATTTTCTAATTTTTCTTATCAAGTTTTATGCCAAGATGATTAAAGGACTGGCTCAAATAGCTGCCTGTCCCAAGCAAAATCAGGGTTTGTTTTTCAATTTAGGCACATAAAAGCCTGGTCTGTAATTTGAAGTAGCCCCACGTCATCACATAGCTCTCATGGTTTTATTTCAGTTTTTTTTTTTTTTTTCCAATGCTTTATTGGGTGTTTATTTCAGTTATTCAGTAAGCCCGTAAAGTCCCTGACACACATCATTTGGGCCATCTTACCTCAACATGTGTCTGAGTACATGCTACCACCGACCACACATGACAGCAACAATCCTGTAGATTTGTTTATTGGGGTCATAAAAGCTGGTTTGCTTTTCATGGAAGAATGGTTTTATTGGATGATCTCAATATTATAGTACTCGTTGCCATTTGTGAGATGTGGTGAAGCCAGGTTATGTGAGGAAGTGGGACTTGTTTAATTCCAAAGGTCAAGGGGGCCTTTAGGATGCACATCCTGGACCCATGAAATAGCTGAACGCCTGCTAGGCACCTTTGGTTTAATAGGCTTTACTGATGAGAGTCATGTGACATGTATTGTATGCTTCAAGAAGAAAATAATCAAAATGGGTTAAATATATATTTAGGTGTGATATTTTTCAACAGATACATTTCTATGTATGGGATAGTACAGGGAAGAATTTAAAGCTTACTTTCTTCCCTCGCAGTAGTACTCTACTACTAGGCTATTTTAAGATTACGCAAATTGTCACCGACTTCCTGTTATAGACTTAGACTTAGACTTGTTTATTGTCATTCAACAAATACACCATCAGTGTACATATCAAACGAGATATCGATGCATTTGAGCTCGTTAGTACATAAAAAAAGTGTAAAATATTCACAGAATACAGTATCATATGATTCAATTTAGTTAAAAACTAGGATTCTGTAGATGTCTGTTAAAGTGGAAAAGTGCAAGGAGTAATAATAATACTAAGAAGAAAAAATAAAATAAGATAAGATTCTCAAGAATGCCTATCTAAAGTGCATAGAGATGGCATCAACTGTTTTGTATACAGTATACAAACAAGGATATGCTGCAACTGTGATGGGCTAATTCTAAGTTTAATACCATTAGCAATTAGTATTAGTAGAGTGCTACAGTACTTTTAAAAACAATTTCCACAAGAGGTTCAGTAACCTGTATCCAGTTCAGTCCGATGATGAAGACACACACAATATGACAGTAAGAGTATGGAGCTGAGCAGGGCTCTAGAGAGAATGACAGAGAGAGATGGAGAGGGAAAAAAGAAGAAGAAGAAGAAGAAGAAGAAGAAGAAGAAGAAGAAGAAGCCTGAGGGCTAATTGCATGGTGATGCTTCAGAGGTTCATTTGAGGCTGGGAGGAATGTAAAACACTAACCAAAAGCAGATGCTACAATGGCTCCAGGGTAGGGTAGAGTAGGGAAGGTGAACCCCCCTCCAAAGATAGGCTACACAGTCATACAATGAGGAATAAGGCCTAGAGATAGGCTACCTAAAACTGCTTATTCAGCACAGTGCAGTATAGCAGAGTCACTAGTGAGGCAAAACTGGGATGATGGTGTTCTAATGAAGATGTGTCAGAAAAAAAAGGACACGTGTGTTGCTGCTGCTAGTGTAGTCTTTAGCAGTGTATGGGGAAGGGTGTAACAGGAAGACATACAGTAAAAATCAGTTTCACCAATGTACAGAAGCAAAGCTATGATAATGATAAATAATGATAAAGCAATAATGATGATAAATTTATTTATATAATAAAATTATTTATAATTTTATAGGCCTATGACTGAAGATTAATGGAGGGACCACTGATAACAAATTATTGTAGAGTTCAGAAACCTGACGGACATGAAAACAGAGCCCATCATTATAACCAAATATTTCTGATAAATGTTAACATTTTTACTTAAGTAAATAATCTACATACAGTACATATACCAGTTAGTGGAGTTACATTTACAGTGACAGTGCAAAAATATATATATGTCTACAGATAGAAGTTGCCTTGCCTAACTTGTGTAGCAACAGGAAGCAGTCTATCAAAGATGAGTAATGGTTGAGTAATGGTTGATAAGCAAGAAAAGAATTGGTGTTGTAACAATAAAGTAATATTGATGATAGTGCTGATGATGAGACATAGTGTAGCCGGTGGCGAAGGGGGACGCTCTAACCAACTGAACTAAAAGCCAGAGTTTCTAACTCAGCTATTAGAAACGCCCATGGAATTGGGTGATGAGGATTTACACGTACTGCCGCCAAGCTAGCTGAGCTAGCTGGCCTCCGTTACACCAGCATAGCCCTCTGCAGTAGTGCTCGAGTTCAGTGTCAAACTCAAAACCGGTCTTGAGACCATTTCCTGTGTTCTCTGTCTCACCTCGGACTTGGAGGTAAAACTACTCAGTCTTGTCTTGAGGAAAAGGACTTGTAATTTACAAGTGACTTCTCTTGACCTTTGTCTTTGAATGGTTAGAATCTCTGCACAAGATTTATATGACCTCAAGGAAGGTGTGCTTGTTGTTATTAAGCATTAGCTTTTATGCCTTCCACAAGTGTACACACATTACATTTATTAAGCTGTAAAACATTATCAAACTTCAAACATCTGTTATTTCTGTGCAAATAACCTTTTGCTTCCAGACTATGCAGACGACTAATGTTGATTGACTCAGAAATTACATACCACCAACATGATTTTATTTATTTTTTTTTTTTTTGTAGGTGAGAGATCACACGTAAGGAGCTGCTTCAAAGTGCTGCTTGCCATTTCGTTGTGCCTTTTGGCCTCCTTCTACGTGACCGACTTCTTCCCTCGTGTTGTGAACCAGACGAGGCAGAGCCTAGGTGGATCTCCTCTTCAGTCATTCTCCACACTGATCCTCAGTTCTTCTGCTAATCACTACCCCCACCACCCTCCGCAACCAAAATCCCACAAAAAGGACAGTTTCATTTCCAAGTTAATGCCAAAGACAGGGGTCAAAACCACTACCACCACCCCCCCTACCACCACTACTACCACCACCACCACTACCACTCCCCCTACCACCACTACCACCACCACCACTACCACCACCACCACCACCACTCGTGCTCAGGTCAGGAGTAGTGCCTCCACCCTGATTGCAACAACCATTCCAAATGAAGCCAGGCAGGATCACAATGCCTACCCTCGACAATACCACTTTGACCTGAATGAGCCCGATGTTTGTCAGAGACAGAAGCCCTTCCTGGTTCTCATGGTGCCAGTGCACCCAAATGGAAAGGATGCCCGTGTGGCCATCCGGAGCACGTGGGGGAATGAGACGGTGGTGCAGGGCAAAGTGGTGACCACGCTCTTCCTGTTGGGGAAGGTGGACAAGGACACGATTCTGCAGGAGAAGGTCAACAATGAGAGTGCGATACATCATGACATCTTACAGAGCAACTTTGCAGACACCTACCTCAACCTGACTATCAAGACCATGCTGATCATGGACTGGCTGGCCACTTACTGCCCCAGTGCTGCCTATGCCATGAAGATCGACTCAGACATGTTCCTCAATGTGGAGAACCTCATGTCTATGCTACTCATGCCTCAGACGCCAAAACAGAACTACATCACGGGTTACCTGATGTGGAACAGGCCCGTTGTCCGTAGCCCTGACTCCAAATGGTACGTCTCTGAGGACCTCTACCCCGAGCCCAACTATCCCACCTACTTATTGGGGATGGGCTATGTCTTCTCCAACGACCTTCCAGAGAAGCTGGTCCGTGTCTCTAAGGATGTTAAGCCCTTTAACATAGAGGATGCTTACATAGGTGTATGCCTAACACGTTTGAAGATAGAGCCCGCTGTACCCCCTAATCCATCACAATTCAGAGCCTATGCCTCTGGGCCTTTCATACGCTGTGACTATGTTAACGGCATAACCTCAATCCTAGGCAGTGCCAACCAACTGCTGGAGTATTGGAAAGGCTATAAGGAAGGAGGCCCCCCATGCTGAGCAAGGATACGGAGGCTATAAAGGACTGACAATAGATTTTGTACATTTTTGTAAAATGTTTGTACAACTTTCTTAGAATATTTTGTAACATAAGATTTTTCATAAGACTCTTTGTATATCTTGACTGTAAACATCTGTGCTGGCACAAAGAGAGGTTCTAACTGGTATTGCACATTTTAGCGCACCATTTGTTTCATTAATGATAAAAGATTTTGTTATTTATTTTTCTTATTTATTTAAATTGACAGTGAATGTAATATTATGTACTGTTCAGAATATTTTGACATATGCATTTGTACCATCACAAAAAATGATTGCTTCATAATTCAGTGTACTGTTTAAATTATGTGAAAATTATTGTGATAAAGTAATAAAAAAGAGATAAATGCAGCTGCATTTTCACTCTTGA
Source organism: Sardinella longiceps (assembly GCA_027497455.2). Taxonomy (NCBI): domain Eukaryota; kingdom Metazoa; phylum Chordata; class Actinopteri; order Clupeiformes; family Clupeidae; genus Sardinella; species Sardinella longiceps. The sequence continues at coordinate 4,998,554 of JAODXP020000035.1, read as the reverse complement.
TAAGTAAACCGTAACCAGGTCTTTATTTGGTTAAGCAAAAGTGAGTAGCCTACTGGGTGAGGAACAGAATAGTGTAACAAAACGTATATATTAGGCTATATAAAGTATATAAAGTACTGACTGAATAAGTACATGTGTGCTGGAATAACACAATAGACATGAAAGTAGTTTGAGTTCTCCCTGAAAGACAAACATGAATGATAGGACACAGGCGAACATGAATGATAGGACGGATAATGAAAAATTTAATGTTTGAGTCCTAGGAGAACTTTTGCTAGAGATTACGTTACTTTCATTACTATTGCTAATGAGTCTATATGATGTTTCAGAAATCATGGGAATTTCAAGACTTTTGAAGACCCATTTTCATGAAATACTGTACACAATATCACTGATCCTGTTTTTTGAAATAAATATAATATAAATAATTACACATAATATTGTTTGCTGTCAGACGTTAAAGGAGTAGCTAGAGATGCATGATCCAAATGCGAAAATTGGAAAATTAAATTTAAAGATAAAAGTCAGTAGAAGTTCATATATGTCTGTTGTCTGTGTGCAGGTTAGATTGTTTACATCTACGGTAATATAGAAACAGAACCCGTATGTAACTAACCCGGACCCGCCCATACTTCCTGTCGCTGCATGAAATTTTGCGATCAAGTCAGTATGGCCAAGGAGGCAATTTCCTCATCTCTTGAGACCAGAAAAATCAGGACCCAATGAGAAAGGAGCAGGCTGAAAAAGGCGAGTTTACAATGACTCTGTCCCTGTCCCATAACATTGATAGAAGTTTGATAGCATTTGATAGACTTTTAGATTAATCGTGCCCCGAATTCCCAGGCAATGCTAGCTTTGCCAGACCACAGTTCGTTTCTGAACGTGGTTGCGCAAGTCAGGCTAGTATGTAACAGGAGTGCTTAGACTTGCTATTGGTCCAAGGCAATACAATGAATGAACAAATGGCCTCTTTGTAGTCTTCCTTCTTGTAGAGACAAGAGACTGAACTTCCATAAACTTCCATTTTATTGAGGTTGATTGTTTGTATGGTATTTTGAGGTCTGTGAGGTCTTACATCAACCACATTCAAATTGTGGAATAAAAGTTAATAGCTAAGTTCATATGGTAAAGTATGTTACTTCTGAGAAAAGACCTATTCAAAATTAAAATAAAGAACACATTTTTTTTATAAATTATTTGACGAAAATAACTAACTGACAAAACTCCAAAAACACAAACATTTCATAATGGTTTGAATAACATAACACCCACAGAGGCTGGAGGATGCCCATTCTTGTCTTCAAATGCACCAAGGTCAACTGTCCTGTCCTCAACACCATCTGTTTTCAGTAGCCTACAGAACATCCAGGCAAGTTCACAGTCTCTCTGGGAACATCTGGTTAACTCAGTTTTATGAGATTGATGGGTGTTTACCCTTTAAAGCATATATTTTTATTCATATTTGAAAAAATCGACAAAGGTGTAAGAAGTTGTCATTCAGTGTGTATGTTTTCAAAAGTACACTTTAAGTACAGTATACAACAGGTATACCCATATATGTACTATCAATGTACTTGGTATACACTGTTTGTCTCTCATACTTCTAGTCTCTGTTTTTAATTTATTGTAGTATGCTTCTACTGGGATTTGAACCTGAAAAATATTAGAATTTTTATTAATATTTGAAAAAAGAGAAAAATCGACAAAGGTGTAAAAGAAGTAGTAGTAGTAGCAGCAGTAGTAGTAGTAGTAGCAGCAGTAGTATCTGTTTACAAAACAAATAGGCTAAACTTGAACAAGCAACAAGATGACTTTCTGAGATATGCATCTAGATAATATTCAGTTTGGAAAGGGTTGTGGCTCTTGCGTGTTAAGACAACCTGGTAACGATGGAGTGAGTAAACAGTGTAATACAAAGCATACATAAAATGACAACTTATCTCTGTTGATAATCACCTCATAGGTCACTTCCAAGAATAGCGGTCACTTCACAGTGACTTATAGGTCAGGGCAAACATTTACCTCATGCACTTTAATCAAACTTTTCTTCAAGCACTTTTCCCGATTTCTATGTCATCAAATCACGCCAAGCACTGTTGCAAAGTCAAGGATGCTCTGAAATTCGAGTGTGGAGTGCTTAATTCTTGGAATTTTCAAGGTTGCTTTAGTTTAAGAAATACCCATAAAACTTTGCCTACATACATAAGTGAGCAGATTTTAAAATTGGCGTAGAGTAAAATCTTGCATGAAAATAAATAAATGGAAGGAATTCTGTCAACAGATTTCAGAATTCCATTTCATATTTTGGGTTTTTATGTCCATTAAAATCCTATGGAGAGTTTTAATTACAGGTGAATGGGGGAAAGACAGCCTGGTAATGATGGAGTGAGTAAACAGTGTAATACAAAGCATACATAAAATGACAACTTATCACTGTTGATTTATAGATGATTCACCTCACAGCGGGTCACTTTCAAGAATAGCGGTCACTTCACAGAGATTGCACTTTACCGGTAATCAAACTTTTCTTCAAGTACTTTTCCCAGAAACTCCATCACACAAGCTGGGCAGCGTTCCCATGATGTCAGTCTCAGTGAGCTGTCTAATGTGTTGTTGGCACTGATCTTTAAAGATCCCAAGGCATCAGTTTACGAGGCTCATGCTAAATGGGACAGAATAGTGACCAGCTGCTGAGGAAACTGCTGAGGTACTAGTAATGGCCCATGCAGGTTCTTCTCGCCTACTACTTTGATGCGTCACGTTCGGAAGAACTAAATTACCGTAGAACTGAGTCTAAGAATACTGTTTTTCGCCTACTAGTAGACTAGTATGGACATTTGGACACAGCCACAGTCACACAGATTGGACAGCTTTGCCATAGGAGTCCTAATGTGGTGTGCAACAGATATGTCAGTGAGTGTTTCTAAAAGTTGAGGAAGCATGCTTGGAAGGCTGCTTTTTCGAGCATTCCACATCATTGTCAGTCGCCAAGTACTGTTCCAAAGTCAAGCATCCTTCTAAATTCTACCGAGGACAGAGGCCTTTGTTCATAGATTTTTCAAGGACGCACTGATGGAATCTCGTTTTTGAAGTGTACGACTTCTAAGGCTAGTGTGCTACCTAGGAAGCATTCTTGACTTTGAGAAACACTCAGAATCTCTCTCAGGCTCTGCTTGATCTGGCTTAACAGCTGATTTCTATGTCATCAAATCACGCCAAGCACTGTTGCAATTTTGCATGATAATGTCAACAGAATTCAGAATTCCATTTCAAATTTTGTGTTTTTATGTCCATTAAAAACCTATGGAGAGTTTATTACAGGTGAATAGGGGGAAAAATTAACTTATAGATATGCCCATAAAACTTCCTTCCCGATTATTTGCATCAAGGCAAAACTTTTTTGTGTTGCAAGTTCTCTGAAATGTCTTCATACACTATGCATGTGCAGTAATTATCTGAATTGTGGCCTGTGCCATAGTGAGTTTTGCCCCCCCCCCTCTCTTTTCTAGAAATATAAGTGAAAAAATGAAGAAAAAAGAGTAATAAATGTATTGTAACATGATATTTGGTGCCTTGTAATCGCTAGCTTGTCTATGCCTAGAACCGGCCGTGGATAAACAATAGGTCTACATTTTATAGTAGCCTACACCCTGTAGATGTGATTAATATTCTATGCACTGACACAAATCTCACCTTCTTCCACTCTATGGACAATGCATAGCTCTATAATATTTGCATTACATTTAAATGAATTTATTTTCAATGTACATCCATGGAACTTTATTAAGAAGTGCATCTCATTAGATTAACATTAGATTCATATTCAGCATAGTCAGATTTTTCACAAAAAGTTTGTTTGATTTTGCACTGTTAACCCTTCTGGGCCATGACCTAAAATGTGTAAAATTTTAGTGGATAATTAGCCTGGCTTTGACCTTGAGAAAGGCCTACATAAGAATATTTTATATTTTTAACATTATCATTCTTTTTTATTAAAGATTTGTCTGCGAGCCAGATGCAAAAGTCAAAAGAGCCACATCTGGCTCGCGAGCCATACTGTAGGTTCCCTACCCCTGCCTTAAAGCATAGCTTCTCAAAGTGTGGCCCGGGGGCCAATGGCCGCCCACGGAAACATTTCCTGGTGGCCCATGATATCATATCATAATATCTGTAAAACTGGTAAAACTGTAGGCCTATACATTGCTTTGAAAGAATTAATCTCCATTTAGTGGTGTTTAGTGGCATCAATAGGCACTACTTTATTGCAATAGTACCCTAAACTGTTGATATGCAACTCGGTCATTACAATGATTACAAATGCGCATTTCCATTCAACTTGTGCTTTTAATTTATGCCAATAACAAATCTTTAGATGGAATCACCTGCAGATAAGAATCTTCCCACTCATATGAATATAAATTCTAATTCACTAACAAGGGGTGGTTTAAGTTTAATGTGAATAAGGCATTATGCAATTCAAGTTGGATGAATGTGAATATACTAGTGTATATTCACATTTACCGCATTTATTTCCATACATGTTAGCCTGACGCCTCTTGGTAAGTGCAATTTTACACAAACACAAAAGAAGTTGCAGACAGACTCTGTGCCTGTACTGGATCTACACTAGAGGGAAGCAAAGAGGTGCCTTTAAAGTGAAATTACATTTTCAATGTGGTGTCAGAAACCCCCGTCTGAACTGAATGTCACCAAAACTAAGGACATGTGTATAGACTTTAGGCAAAATAAGGTTAAAAGTATTGATAGCAAGATGAGACTTTCTTAAAGTTTTGAATCCTTTCAGGAAAATGGTTTATGTCATAATGCCTCTTATACACTTCAGTTGCTCTGTAAGGCCATCTAGTGGTGAACAATTAAACATTTGACAGCACAATGTTAATTCACCTTTTTCACCTACGTCACTATTAGGCACTAGAACGAGGCTTGGGTGGTAAAACTTCCCCAGAAGTAGCTTCTGGGGATGGGATGCCTCTCATCTGCACAACTTTCCACCTGACCAACAGTAAGAGAGGGGACCAGCAGTATATTTTCTGTCCAGCATCTGTGAGAATTTACTGACGTTCCGTCGGCACTTCCTCTCGTTTACCACCCGAGCCTCGTTTTCGTTTGGAATGGCGGCCAGGTGAAAAAGGCGAATTGCACCCTGCATGAGTGAGCTCTTCTCAGGTGCACCACACATCTGTGAATACTTGAAATAGGAAATTCCATTATTCTCGTCACTGAAAGTGACATTTTGACAGTTGAGTGGAGTGAAAATTGTTGTGGCAAGAGTAAAGATGCAATAAAGTGCTTTTATTATTGGTGTGTGTGTATAATGTGGGGTGCAGTATTTCAAAATAGCAGTTTCTCCATAACTTTTTGACCCAAGTGCTTCCTTTTTTGGAAACTTTTTTTTCTCTAGCCATAAAAATTATTTCACACGGAACGGATGATGGCTATAATATAAACAAGACTGTAGGTACAGATTTGGCATTTAAACACAGTTAGCCAAATGTCAGGTTGTGTATTTATGTGTATATCTTTTATACTGTGCATCTCACTTCCCCATAGCATTTTTATCTTACACTAAATCTATATAAAGATATATATACATAATAATATAATTTATCTATATAACGATATATACATCTTTACACTGTACACCCACAAAAGTATTTTATTTATTTATTTCTATGTCCTGTGGAAGTGTGCTAGTGTATGTGTGTGTGCTACTGCTGCAAAACAATTGGGACAAATAAAGCTACCTGACTTGACTTGACTTGACTTGAGCACTCGTATAGTCGGAAAGGTCACTTTTTATCCGACAGCAGTCGCAGGTTGGAGCGGCGTTAGGTAGTTTGTGTCTGTATGATATGCCCATGAGGTGCCTAAACAAAATTTAATTTGCGTGCACTCTTTCAAGTGAGGAAAATGAGAGGGGCACCTACTAGCCTCATTCAACCAGGCATTTTTTAATGGCAGGCCTATCCATACAAGCTTGCTCTGGATTACAGAGAGACATCAGGTTGCATGTCTAATCAATGAATGTTCTCGTTGGTGGAACAGGCATATCTTTTTTTTTTTTTTTTTTTTTTTTATTCTTTATTTGGAGCCCCATTAGCTTCCAAAGTGGATGCTAGTCTTCCTGGGGTCCACCATTAAAATACAAAGTACATTAGAAACACAAATACATTATATATATATATAAAAAATATCAAAACAAAACAAAAACAATGCCTAATCAATCACAGCAGCATCAGTACATTATAAATACAGAAAACATGACAAGAGACAGAGAGAACACATATTTAGAAGGTAGATTTTTCACAACACATATTTAGGAGGTAGATTTTCAACAACCTTTTGTATAAGATGCTGTTCTCTGTATGTTTGAAGTTTAAGGCTAAACTATTCCACTTTATAGAAGCCCTATAGAGAACAGTTCTAAGCATATAATTTGTGCGTGGAGCTGGGGTAACTAAAAAACCAGAAGTCACTTGTCTAGTGATATGACTATGGCAGGCGCCAGCTTGTACCAGCCTCTCACAGAAAAAAAATGGTGTCTTTTTCCACATAACATTATGCATAAACCTTAAAATATGGTATTCACACTTAATTTCCACAGTCAGCCATGATAGCTTTTTATGCATGTTGAGAACATTAGAGTAAAAAGAGCAACTTAATGCTAGTCTGGCAGCCCTATTTTGGGCTATCTGCAATGTCATGAGATGTTTTTTAGCAGCGCTAGACCAAATAACAGGACAATACTCCAAGTGAGATAGAACAACAGATCTAACTACGTCAGCCATAATATCTACATGGACAAGGACACGGGTGACTTATTGTTGATTCTTTATCTTAGAGTTTAGAGTTTATTTTATTTAAAAAGGGACAGTGTACATAAAACATTAGTCTAGTGTGACTCAATAAAACACTAATACTATCTGTTTGAAAGGTGCTGTCTGTATGCATTGTCCAATCACAAGAAATTTGGTGTTGCAGAGCACAGGCTGGTAATATAAGGAGTAGGCTATGTATTCATCAACAATTGAACCATTAACCTTTTAATAACAAGTCTGTCACTTTATTACAACACCACTGACCTGCAGCAACTGTTGGTTGTTAATCTGCTTGTTTTGAGAAGCCTTGGTAATGGACACAGTCAACCAATTTTTCAACCAAATATTTTTTATATCAAAAGTATATAAAAACACAACCTCAACAGTTTTCTGATCTTTGAGTTACACTTTTATCAGGCAAGTCGGGGATTAAGACATGAAATCCATTGCCATGGTGCTTTAAAAAACTGAAGGAGTTTAGAGTTTATTTTATTTCAAAAGGGACAGTGGACAGTGTGTCTAGTGTGACTCAATAAAACACTAATACTATCTGTTTGAAAGGTGCTGTATGCATTGTCTAATTACAAAAAATTTGGTGTTGCAGAGCACAGGCTGGTAATATAAGGAGTAGTCTATGTATTCATCAAGAACTGAAACATTAACCTGCTATTAACAAGTCTGTCACTTTATTACAACACCACTGACCTGCAGCAACTCTAGGGGTTAATCTGCTTGTTTTGAGAAGCCTTGGTAATGGACAGTCAACCAATCAAAGACATTTATTTTTTTTATATCAAAAGTACTATAAAAGCAAATCCGCAACAGTTTTCTGACCTTTGAGTTACACTTTTATCAGGCAAGTAGAATTATACATCCTACATTATAGAATCACACATCATCTAAATCTATTCTTTTTTTGTATGTTATGTGTCAAAATATGTGTAAATAATAGAAAGGTCGGAGATTAAGACATGAAATCCATTGCCATGGTGATTATAAAAAAAAAACTGAAGGTATAGGTATTAAAAAGTTGCCTAGTAAATTTAACTTGGGGATTGCTGTACCCGTTTGTCCTCATCAACAGAGGCGGGGCCTCACCTGTAATGGCCTCACCTGTAATAATAAACTCTCTGCTGTCCCACGATAGACATGAGATCAGAGCATTCAAGAGTTGGACTAAGCCATGGCAGCAGAAATATTGAAATGGAAAGGTGAGTCCTCTCACTCCTACTTTCCCAGTTTACATGCATAGATTTTCTGCCATTCCTATCTGATAAACTATTTGGTTACATTTTCTGGGTCGTCTCTTCACAGGTAGAAACATTGCATATTTTCATCAGATGTTAAGTGGCCTTGTTACTGTATGTAGGCACACATTTTAGCCTGTTTAAAAAATCGCCTCTAAATGGTAATCAAAAAAGTCTTTTCTGTGTAGCTGGGAGATAACTAAAGGAGGGTATAAGTAATCACTCTGATGGAGGCGAATGTTGGATTAGAGTTGGACACAGAAAGCTGCAGTCACTGTCAGTTGAGTTGTTTCAGAAATTACTGTTATTAAAAACCTTACAGTTACCTCCGCTAAGGAGGTTATGTTTTCGGTCGCGTCTGTCTGTTTGTTTGTCAGCAGGATTTTCGGACAATGTGTATATTGGGACAAGCAAGAACTGATTCGATTTTGGTGGCGATCTATGATCCAGAACATGATCTGGAATTTATATTGTGTCTGTGACCACATTGCCTTGGCGGAGGTCTGTGCTCTCTTGCGCGCTTTTCTAGTTACTTTCGTGAAGAAATGGCAGCAGGGCTAACTTTCATGCATTACTGTACTTAACACCTTCTGCTGCCAAAATCCTTTTAATGTCCTTCAACACAGCCACAACAGTGTGAGACTTCAACTTTTACTTTGAGATCATACTGATCTTTTAATTAGATAAGCTTACAGCCTACCTGCTAGAGCATGCAAATAGGATTCAAATATACATGCCATTTATCATTTTTGCCCTGTGGATATATTGGACTCACCCAGCGGGAGATGTCACGCTCAGAGCGTTTTTAGAATGTTCCTGTAGCTTGGTGCAACTCCTTGCTCTTGCAACTCCTCGCACACAGGGAGGGAGAGAGAGAGAGAGAGAGAGAGAGAGAGAGAGACGCGCAATGGAAGTCAGAGCTCATTCACTCCACAGCCTTAACTGGTCTAACACCTCTTGCATCATAACACTGTCAGTTACAATTAACCCACGGCATGGGAGTTGAATGCTCTAACCCAGTGTTTCTCAAACCCCACTAGTGGGGCGCAGACACATGACAAGTGGGGCGCGAGACATCACTTTGCCCCCTGAATTCACAGCTATTCGTCAGATATGCACATTTAACAGTAAATTGAGCTTTCCAATGGTGTTATTTGCTAGTTGCTGTGATGAGGGGTTCGAGAGAAATTTGGCTTTGAATTAGTAACAGGAAAATTCTAACATTGACAAAAATCCTGTACTCGCAAAGTATTTCTCACAGAGATATTGTGCGCTAATTGTGCCTTCCAGGTGGGGCTTGAAAATATTCTCTGCCTTCCAAAGTGGTGAATGACAGAAAAAGTTTGAGAACCACTGCTCTAACCACTGAGCATAAAGTCCAGGCTTCCAACTCAGCAGTTGGAAGCAGTTCATGAATCATTGGGTTGTGAGGATTTAACCTACACAAACTGCCGCCTGATAGCTCAAGCTAGTTGTCATCCGTTACACAAGTTTTTGCTTGACAAGGATAAAACATGACATTTACTTCTGGTGTTGCTCACTTTCTAGTTGTGTGTTATGTCAGCAATATTGCTAGTTTACACAGCTGAAATGTATATTGCAAAAACGAAAGGGTGATAGGCCTATGCCACTATGTGTAGTCAGAGCCGTTCTCACCGTTAGGGTTTCAAACCTGCCACTCCGTCAACAAGGGAAGATCTGATATCACCAAGTAATTAAATACTTGGTGATATCAGATCTTGCGTCAACAAACCTACATCCAAGCCATTGCATGGAAGTCGAATGCTATAACCATTGAGCTAAAAGCCCAGGCTTCCAAGACGAGCTAGTTGGCATCAGTTACACTAACCCCCTTATATCCTCACTCCCATCCAGATTTTGGCACCAATGTAGCCAGAGCCATTCTCACCGCACTCAGGTCTCGAACCTGCCACTCTGTCAACTACAACTAACCCATGTCGAACACTCACTGCAGGTCAGGTGTATACATTTATAATGGGTCGGGCAGAATGCAGAATAATATTTTACTTCTGTCGGGAAAACGGTTTGGGTGTGGGTCTAAGTATGACGGGTATGGGTGGTTGCAGTTTGTCAAAGTCAGACCAGTGCAGAACTCTGGACTGAGGACACAACATCCAGTAGTCATCTTTCTAGCCTTAGGCTCCCGTGCTAACAAAGAGTAGGTGTAACAATAGGTTCTGTATTGGCTATTTGGCTCATTCTGGCTTGCTATGTGCATGTCCAATAACGTCCACAACACACAACCTCAAAGATCTCACATTCCGTTTTTTTGGACATACAGTGCTTTTAAGTAAAACTTCATAACAATAGTGTACAATCAAGTATTAGTTAAATGTTAGCTAACACATAGGTAACTATTAGTAAACATTATTCCAACATTAGTAAGCCACAGAAACTAATCATTAAATAGGTGTTTATTAATGCTTAACTAAAGCTAAATTGTGTACCATTATCATAGTGTCAAGTGCCATATTTGTTTTCAGACTGTGTCCGGTTGTCAGTTATACTAGTAATGGGTCTTGGCTGACTCAGAAACAATACAACCACTGATCAACAACATTATCTTTTTTTTCTTTTTCTTTGCAGCTCAGACAAGGAGGAGCCTAAAGAAGTGCTTCTTTGTGTTCCTTGCCATATCAGTGTGCATTTCGGCCGCATTCTACTTCACTGACTTTCTCTCTACAATACAGATTCTGAAACGAGGATGGCAGTCAGGTGGGTTTTCTTTTCAGTCATCCTCCATTCTTGTCTTCTCCTGTAAATCCTTAGGTTCTTATCTTGTCAAATCACAGATGTTTTGGGGGCTTTACTTACATAGAATTTTTTATGGCCAGATGGAATGAAAATTGAGCTTTTTAACTCATGGTGGTTTAGGCATCTGAAGGAATTTCACAAACATTTGGGAGAGTATTTTACAAGACACCATCCGTGGCGGATGGTGTCTTGTAAGATACTTTTAAGGAGCATGCCGTTATCAAGCATGCAAAGATATTGAGATATTGAGCAGAATTTTAGGGGTGTGTATAAGTTCATCGTCATATTGGCGTGGGATTTTTTGAAAAGTCGCGTCTATGAGATTTCCAGAACGCAACCTGTGGGAGCGCTGTGCCTACTTTCCCTCCCTATAGAGTGGGCAAGCGAGTTTTGACCTGGTTTGGCGAGTGAAAACGGCAGTCATTTTCGCCATTGAGAAATCGATTATTACCCACGCTATCTTGACCACACAACGTAGACTCTCAACTTAAAGGAAAAATCCAGAGTGAATCAACACATAGCCCTACTGTTTTATAGTCCCAAGCGCTTCTGCCACCACAATCACTGGATTTCATGCAACGCAGACTGAGATAGCGAAACGGCAGCTGATGGTAACAGAATGGGGCATCTCAAAACGAAAGCGAATCGATTAGGTTTTGTTTTTGACATGCCTCATTCGGTTAGTGTTAGCTGGCGTTTCGCAAGCTCGGTCTACGATGGACGAAATTTTATCATTGAGGTGTCTTTCAGTAGCGCTTAGCAGTATAAAACAGCAGAGCTGCGTGTTGATTCACTCCGGATTATACCTTTAACTAGCTACGGCAGAACAAAAGGATTGCCTGTGATCTTAACAATGCCATGGGTTCATATGGCATCAACGTTTGATATCACAAGAAACCACTATGCTATAAGTCATCCAGCAGTGTAAAATGGCCCTTGCAAGGGAATATGTTGTAACAACGAAGCAATCCCATAATTTCACGTAGTTCAGACAGCGTTCAGGGAAGATGGCGCTAGTTCAAGAAATAAAACATGTTTTCCATGTATTTTAAGCAGAATCTACTCGCAGTAAACTGTAAGAGGTAATTCACTGTGATGTACTCAACTGATCAGGAGGCTCTGTGAACTACTGCACCGTTAGGTCATAACTTTTAGAAATGTTTCCGCTCGCAATTTATGAAATAGGTAGTTCCTTCACTTGGCACCACAAATTAGTACACAGATTTGTACCTATCGAATTTTTTCCATTTTTCGTTCACATTTTTACTCAGAACAGAAGCTTACACGGTCATCACTTACCCCGTAGCTGATTAGACTGAGTGAAGGCATTGAGAGCTTTTTAAACCGTAGTTTTTGAAATGTCACTGGTTAAAATGAAAGCGTATTTCCTGGAACCTGAGGCGATATTTCGAGGGGGTGCAACTGGGCAGGGCTTGCATGGTCTATTAGCCACCATAGCAGTAACCGGACTCTGTAGTCCCCTGATCATCACAGTGTTGTGAACCAATGGGTTGAGTTACTGTAGTTAGTTACTGTATTGTATTAGTGGTAATGGGCATATAACAGTTTGACTTGTGGCACAAAAATATTTATTAAATAATATAAGATTCTCCTTATGGTTGTATTTTTCCTCAATATTGTTTCAAGTGATTGGGAAGATTGACTAAAACATGATTTTTAATCAGACCTTAAATGTGTTTTTAGTCACCTTTATCAGGGATGTCTATACCACCACTCCTGTCCCCAACACCACCATCAAATTAACCACCCCTGAAGATGCCAGGAAGTATCACCATGTCTATCCACGACAATACCACTTTGACCTGAATGAGCCCGATGTTTGCCAGAGCAAGAAGCCCTTCCTGGTTCTCATGGTGCCAGTGCACCCGAGTGAAATGGATGCCCGTGTGGCCATCCGGGCAACATGGGGGAACGAAACGGTGGTGCAGGGCAAAGTGGTGACCACGCTCTTCCTGTTGGGGAAGGTGGACAAGGACACGATTCTGCAGGAGAAGGTCAACAGTGAGAGTGCGATACATCAAGACATCTTACAGAGCAACTTCGCAGACACCTACCTCAACCTGACTATCAAGACCATGTTGATCATGGACTGGCTGGCCACTTACTGCCCCAGTGCTGCCTATGCTATGAAGATTGACTCAGACTTGTTCCTCAATGTGGAGAACCTCGTGTCTATGCTACTCCTGCCTCAGACGCCAAAACAGAACTACATCACAGGCAACATACTTTGGGGCCCTCCAGTCATCCGTGACCCCAACGTTAAATGGTACGTTCCCAAGGACGTCTACCCCGACACCCACTATCCCATCTATCTGCAGGGGCTTGGCTATGTCTTTTCCAACGACCTACCAGAGAAGCTGGTCCAAATCTCTAAAAATGTCAAGCCTTTTCACTTTGAGGATGTTTACTTAGGTCTATGCCTGAAAGTCTTGAAGATAAAGCCCACTTCAGCTGCTAACCCTTCACAGTTCAAAGCTTTTGTGAAAGGGCCCTTCAACCGCTGTGATTATGTTTGGACCATAACCATGATCTTGGACGATCCCTTAAAATTGCTGAACTACTGGAAGGCCTATAAGAAGGGAGGACCATGCTGAGCAAGGATTATGCTGGCCCGCAGGCTGATTACAGTCCAACTGTAACAAAAGTTTCCCTTGAAAGTTATCACAACTCTGCTTCATGAGTCTGAGTCTGAGCCAGACAGTAAAAATTGCAGCCGAGGCACAGCAGACGGGATTCGAACCCGGCGCCTCATCAACTACAACAAACCCAGGCATCCAGCTCAGCAGAAGTGTTCTTAAAGTTAGGGTTGTGAGGATTTGCACTTAAGGTTATTTAGTTTGACGTTAGCCAGGCTAGCAATATACCATGGTGGCAATGAAGATGAAACGAAAAATGAAATGACAAATAGACATTTTATAATTTTTTATTTTTATTTTGGCAGGATAATTCCACAGATAACTTCAAAATGAAAAGGCAAAACAAGATTTGCATTTTCATATGCCTGTTATCTCGTAGAGAGAAAATAAAGAACTTCATGTTGTCCATATTTGATCTCAACCTATTCAGTGGGTTCCATAGTGCAATGCAAACATGTAATCCATACTTTTTGTAAGTTAGATGTACACTGTAAATATAAATATAATGTAAATATTTTTACTTCTCTCTTTCAGTTTCAATGTGTTATACTCTTCAAAGCTGCAATTTGTGCATTTTCTTAATATTTCATGGTAAAATAAAGAAAAATACACTAAAGCAATGTTTTTTCATACTAAATGAGAAATAGCATATAAAAATTGTTAACACTTTATTTGAAGGTACCGTCAGAAGACTAACATGACACTGTCATTAACTATGACAGGACGTTGTCATGAATCTGTCATAAACTTTATAAACCTGTCATGACTTCTGACATACCCTAACCCAAACCATGACAAATACCGGGTGACACTTAATGACAGAAGTCATGACAGGTGTATGAAGTTTATGACAAATTCATGACATCATGCCATAGTTAATGACAGTGTCATGTCAATCCTATGACGGTACCTTCAAATAAAGTGTAACCTAAAAATGACATGCCGTAATTATATTAGTCCAGGTCATAACTGGGTGATTCTCATATAGACCGTCACAACAAGGTCAAAATATTTTTCAGCTTTTTTCAATTTTTTTTTTCTTCAGTAACTGAAGTGGAATGTGGCTTTTTATGTTTTCATTAAAATAGTAATGCAAAAACAGTTTTATGGAGTTTTATTCTTATTTTTTGACAGCTTGACCCAGAATAATTCTCATATCCGTTATGGTAAATGATGAAGTGAAACCATAAGTCAGGAACATTTATTTTCATTTTTTTTTCACATTCACACATGCAAGTACATTAGATGTACTGTCTGATCCATAAAAAAATAGTCACTGTATGTTTCGTTTTGTATTTAAAATGAAATAATTCTCATTACCGACATATGACTTGTAATTCAGATTCCATTTCTTCAAATACTGTAATTGTTATGAAGGAATGGCTGACAAAAAAAAAACTTTTAAGTAACATACAGAGAATGTATAATGACAAATGTAGTTTGGTCACTGAGACATGAAATCATCCATAAATCTGGCCATTTTCATGTGTAACGGCAATGAGAATTCCAACACGGAAATGAGAATTTATGTTACGATAATGAGGATTGACAATGTAAATGATTGAACTGCTTAATTTTCTTCGGAGGATTTAGCCCATATTTCAGGCAATACACAGAGATGTCGACCAGAGGATGCTGTAGTTTTTGCCTCCGGTATTACTTGCTTGATATCCTCTGGGAAATACCACTATAGCTAATTCACCCCCTTACCTGGACTTACATAATTATGTGGGTAAGAGCATTTTGGTCTCAGAGCATGCATAGTCCTAGTCTGGCAACCAAAATTTTACCTTTAGCTTAGCATAGGCACTGGAAAGTAAAGTTGCCAAACAGTTGCTATCTGGCTACATTACATTCCAGCACCTATGCTAAGCTTAAGCTAAAAAAATAAGGAAAATTGGGAATGCCATACTAGGAAAACGCAAGCACGGAGACAAACATGCTTTTACCCACATATGTAACTCCAGGTAAGGGGGTGAATAACCCATTTTTGTTAAGAGGTGAACTATTCCTTTAATACTGAACAATTTCATATTGTGATAAATATTATTATTATAATTAAATAATACATGCAATACCATATGATGTTTCTAGAAAGTTGATGAAATATGAATAATAACACCTGTAAGTGTTTTTTTCTATTAATGTTATATCAGGATCTCATTACCGTATCAGCGGTTCTCATTACCGTTTGCCTCTCGGTTAAGCGTGGTAATGAGAATCAGGTGTAACGGTAATGAGATGCACCTGCCTAATTTAGAAATTAAAAGGAAATGCTAGCATTATAGAAACCTTAAAGTTTGCTGTATTGTAAAGCCTTAAAATATCTCTCACTTCTAAAAAAAAATGCATTTTATGTTTTTGAAAGTATGAGTTTTATCCTACCGGTATATCGGTAATGATAATGGACTGTGTAACAGAAGGGATATTCAGCAACATTAGCAAAAATATCACAAAGTGAGAGCGGAAAAAGCAACTGATCTTGTGCTCATTTTGAATCTTATGTGTCAAGTAATGCATGATGGAAATTCTGACCAATTTGAAGGGACAGTGTATTAATTATAGCCATGTGAAATCACATAACGGTAATGAGGAACATTTAGTGCGGACAGGGTCTTTTTGGATAAAATCAGGTATTTCCTATAGTCATATATCATAAATGTGAACATTAGGCAAAAATATGGACTTTTTTTTACATAACTTTGCACAGTTTTATTGTCCTATACTGCAGGGAACTTACATTACATGAAAGAAAAGTGTAATAAAATTAATCCGGACACATAACGGTAATGAGAATTAGCTGATATTTTAGGTAAAATTGTAGTCAAATTGAGGCACAATGATGATAAAAACCATTTGTCCATGTAGCTCTCCTTACTTTCTTCACAAAAGATGTGAAAGTTTTTATCAATTATGTAGTGACTTTGAAAAATATGACCTGGACATGTTCAGTACACCTATATGAGAATCACCCAACTGCTGAAATATTGTAAAATTGCTTTAGAAGACATTTTAAGGGTTATTTTTCCTTTAAAGGTGAGGGGTGTGATACTTTCATGGAATACTTTATGACATTTACACATAGATTGCAACCAATTAATTTTGGACAGAATTTGGACAGAAAAAAACAACAACACCCAATCATTTTAAGCCACCAGTAACCACGACCCTT
Source organism: Sardinella longiceps (assembly GCA_027497455.2). Taxonomy (NCBI): domain Eukaryota; kingdom Metazoa; phylum Chordata; class Actinopteri; order Clupeiformes; family Clupeidae; genus Sardinella; species Sardinella longiceps. Next base: position 4,981,864 of record JAODXP020000035.1, on the reverse strand, counting down.
AGAAAACACATCAGATCTAAATGTAAAAAAAAAACAGACAACAAAAAAAAACATATTACTGGATAACTACAGTATACAGATATGGATAGGGTAAGTTCTTAGGAACAAAAACGTTTAAGGCCTACTGAGGGCTAAATGTAGCATGGCGACGCCATCCAACTTCTGCCCTAAGATTTTGGCTCGAACAGTAGTCTGACGAATTCTGCCAATCAACACAGTTTAGAGCGATGTCTCAGAACGTTTGTAGTTCAACAGCATAGGAACGCGTTCGTTATTCTTCCCCCTACTTTCGAATTACCTTTACAAAATTGGTAAATGACATTAACACCCATGATATTGAGGAGTCATTGCCACTACATTGTCAAAATAGATCATTTTGATGTTGTGTTCAATACTTGACATGTAGTCAATCAATCTCTCGCCACAGCAGTCTTAAGGCTGTGTACCAGGGGTGCCATCACATGTTTTAAAATAGTATTGCCAAATTTTCTCTGCGATTAGCCTAAATTAGATGTAGGTTTATAATAAATGCTGGTCGTATTGGTGGAGGAGAAATAGGCCCTGTCATGGACATCACATTGGTAATGTCACACAACAGGTTTACCCAGCAGTTGTGAATCAAAGGTGTTATGATATTTGATAAGTAAGATAGACTTACAAGGGAGTCTGGGGGTCCTCCCCGAGGAAATTTTGGAATCGTTAATGTTTTTTTTTCCTGCATTCTGGTGCATTTTAACAGATTATTAAATTTTGTAATAAACCAAATGGTTTGATCCTGTCCTACCCCTAAACCCAAATTCTGAGCCAAAACCTAAACTGGCATGACTGTCATCATTGGTTGATTCGGGGACACTGGAATTTAGCACTGTCATCTAATTTTTAGAAATTTCATAGAAAGGGTTTGAAATAGACTTGCAATCTTTGCAGCAATGAAAACCTAACACTGTGCATAAGTAGGCTGTGTAGTCCCTGTTCAATAAACATATAAATAAACTAGATGTACCGGTACAAAATATGACCGCCGCTCAGTTCTGCACATTCTCTGCCCTGTGTGTGTGAGACAGTAGGCCTATCATCCCAAACCAGTAACCCTTCGCTTAATAGCACCATCTACAGGTTGATGGTTGTACAGTCATTAAATGTACGTATAAATTCATTTTATGGCCCCCATGGATGGAATTCGACAAAACTTGACATATCCCACAAGATGTCAGGTTATCATTATTATTTAAATTTTTATTGATGCCATGAGTAGAAAGGATCTGTTGATGATGCTGTCCTGCCCTGTTCAATGTGTGTATGTGGGGGGCACACGTTATGTTTTAATGTGTCAGTGTATGTGAGTGTCTGTCCTCTGTTATCTGTAACATGTCAAGGACACATAAAACAACTTGTGTTCCCATGTCCCATTCACTACAAAAAAATTCCCTATGGGGACAATAAAGGACTATCTATCATCATATTAAATTTGGTGCAGTTCATAACATCTGATCTAAAGATAGGGGCAATTAAAGCAAATCACAAATCACAAATGACTGGTTTAAAGCTAAGTTGATGTGGGTTCTTGAGACAAACATTCCATAAACATTTCATCATCCTCAATGTCATTGGTCAGGTAGTTCTTTAGGAAAAACTGCATTTTTGGGGTTTCGTGACTTTGCCGCTGGCATCGAAACTTGTGCGTGCGTGGCCTTTATGGAATCATAACTTGTCCGCCAACATAGCTCTTTGACACTTCTTGTACCGGGTGTACAGTATGTGCAAGCACTCCCCCAACCCTGAAAAACTACTGCTCTCAGTACCTCAGAGTCGGCTGAAAAATAAAGGGGGCTTTTTCAGTGGCTGGGTTTATAGGTGCTTTTAAAGCAACGTTAAGGGATCATTATGCTATCAATGGCTTTTAAATCAAATGTGAAATGTAATTCTATAGGCTATTTGTACATATTATTATTATTATTACCTCCGCCATGGAGGTTATGTTTTCGGTCGCGTTGGTTTGTCTGTCTGTCTGTTTGTCAGCAGGATAACTCGAAAAATACTGCACGGATTTGGATGGAATTTTCTGACAATGTGTATATGGTTCAAGCAAGAACTGATTCGATTTTGGTGGCGATCGGTGATCCAGAACATGATCTGGAATGTATAATGTGTCTGACCACATTGCCTTGGCGGAGGTCTGCGCTCTCTGAGCGCTTTTCTAGTTTTAGTTTTTTCTTCGCTCTCTCTATTGTATTTTATTTTGCATGTGTTTTTATTCATTTTTGTCTATTATTATTATTATTATTATTATTATTATTATAACTACTAGCCTACTTTTTTTGAGCACTTTCAACCTTTGGTTGTTTTAAAATGTGCAATATAAATAAACCTGACTATGACTACTGGGAATGAAGCCGAAAGGCTGCAGTTATTTACAGGTTTATCAACATTCTAAACGGTAGCGTGCCTATAACCTACATGTACAAGCACTTAGTATTTAAGGCACATAATCTGTTTTTGAAGTACTTGAAGTGCTTCTCTTCAAACATGTACGTTTCAATTCAATACTATACAATATCTCACGAGTCGCGGCGCTTTACAGACCGTACGGGGAGCACCTATGAGCACCTGCCGGGGGCCTAATAAGCCCCGTTTCCATTGCATGGTACCAGCTCGGTTCGGTTCGGCTCGGATCGCTTATTTTGCTTTTCCACTGGCAAAATCTGGTACTGGTACCATGGAACCGGTACGATTTTTGGTACCAGCTGGTACCACCTTCAGTCGAGGTACCAAGCGTGCTGAACTGGTACTATATTATGACGTGTGGCTTGAGTGGTTGCTATTCTTGCTAGCGTCATAATGCTAACATTCTAAACAAGCCCTTGACAGCTAGCTCAGCAGTTAACTAGCAGCAGAGAGGATTCAAGCGGAGCGAGAGGTGTCAATGCTTGTTCAGTTCCTGGTTCTATTTTTGCAAGGGGGAGGGGGGAAAAATCCCCCTTTATGCAGACAAAGTTGAGCTCTCATTGGCTGATAGAACTTTAAAGAATCTTTTCTTATTGTGATGTAATGTATTTATGCAGACAGGAAGTATTCCAGTTTGCTCCCATTGAAATGTATTATGATGCATTATCTTGCTCAGTATTCCATGATCTTTGCTAGCAGTGTTAGCACGAGAGGATTGATGGCAAGGCAAATAATTTCCCCAAATAAAGGTGTTGTATGTGGCAAACAGCCACTTACCAAGATGAAACAAAAACCGATTTATTTCATTCACTGTAGCGATTGTTCTTGCCGTCTTTTCACGTTGGTGACGCTACCATAGTTTACTCCACTGTCACTATAGCAACCGAACGGTACTTTTAATCCAGTGGAAAACGAAAGGTACTGTGGTACCAGCTCGGCACGGTTCGACACGGCACGCTTTAGCAGTAATGGAAACAGGGCTATAGAGTATCCGTACAGTTGGTAGTCTGAAACATAGATTGACCATGGTTTACACTGAATAACAGCATGAATACAGAATGTTGTCGGAGAGTTACTAGATGGTAGAAAAAAGAAATAATACACACACACACACACACACACACGTAGTTTGTGGGACAGCCAGTAGGGTAGAAGAGTCAGGAGATGGTGTAAATTTAGCCTCATTTGCCTATGAAAACATTTCAGAAAGCTTTATTCAAAAAACAAAAAAATTATTCTCTTATCGTCAGTAGAAAAATTCCTAACCAATTCGTCCAAAGAAATCACCACGTTTAATTTTCTGCAAGCATTATTACATTTTTCAACTACAGATGAGAAGACAATTTAAATGGGAAAATTACCGGATATATTTATTACTTTTAAGCGAGATGCTAGCTCGTCAAATTCGGTTCAAGCAACTATGCTAGGCTAGAGCTGCAAGTCGCATCGCAAGGCTCGGAAAACGGCTTGATGAACAGAAAAAAGGTAAAACTCAATTGCTTAACTCGAGGGGAGGTGCAAAATGAGCTTATTTCCACAAATGGTGGCCTGACACTTTAAAGTTTGATTTTTTTAAAAGGTTTGATACTAAGCTAAATTTATGGCATAAGCTTTTTAATACGTGATGGCCATCTGAGAACTATGTTTTCCCTGTAACTTCTTGTTGATACATACCGCTCTCGTCTCGTTTTTAGCACTAGTATCTGTATTTAAACTTGAGGAACTAATGTGAATACTTTTGACTCCTCTGGCCTCGGGCACCGAAACTCCTGTGTCACCTGAATGGAATCATGTGTATCCTGTCAGGCAACATGAGCTTTTTAAGTATATGTGACGGCCAACGAGAAGAGTTTTCCATATTCTACTATGTTTTTCCTGTAACTTCAACGAGTTGATACATACCTCTCTCGTCTGTTTTTTTTTATTATTATTATTGTACAAACTTTATCATCTCGGGGTGTGCTCTCAATCGCCTACTTCACAGAGGCAGGAAAATAAAGTTAGTACGATAAAAAGTCATAGCAGAACTTGCTGGGTGATATAGTTGTAAAGTCAAGAGTCACCACTGTCTCACACTCCTACTGATGCTTAGAATGCATCTTGTCCAATCAGAAATTCAGAAATACTATAGTGGACCTAACTGTTGTATAATCCTAAATGAATTTGGGCTCCCGTTCTCTTAGGGCTGCCAGGCTAAACTTGGAGGAGATGGTATTTAGTTTGATGGGGACATTGGGATATCCCATATTCATACCATGGCATTATCATAAAACCAATTCAATAGTGTGATGCAAGGGACCAAGATTTTTTGTCAATACAGTTTCTGCTGCCACTGTGGAACTACAGGCCTTATTCCATTAGACTGTACTCTTTGTGGTTGCACTTTTGTATACCACTTTTTTTTCTGCTTAGACAGGAACCCCTATATCAAATGCATGAAGCGAGGTTTAAAGTTTGAGATGCCCATCTGTGATGTGGCGGCAAAGAAATCACATCATCATTGTCATTCTCACACTTTTGCAAGACATCATTAATGTTCATTAATGTCACCTCATCATCCTTGTCAATGTCATCCTCGATTGGCTGATATCTTTTGAAATCCTTCACAAAATTGGAGCCATTATCGATGACAGTTGATGGACGAATGGATGCTGTCAAGCTCAGCTGCGATGCCGTCATGAGTATGGTGACCCTTGAATCTTCAGCATGCTAGTGCTGCAGTGCTTTAAGTTACTCAGGGTGCAGTTTGAAGTTGTGTCTACTTCAACTTCATCTCCATTTGCGTCACCAAGGTTCCGATCTATTGGGCTGCTATCATTACCTTGCCCATTCTTGGCTACTAGGTTGGTACTATACTGCCATGAGAAGAGGTGAGCTGGTGGTTCATAAGATTTGAACCACTAACGAGGAGAGACACTTTTAACCTCAGCATAATGACAATTTTAACCTTTTATTTCAAGTAATGACTGTAATTTCCAATTTGAAAACGCAGTCTTGGACAGACCGCTCACCATTGGTTTGTCTTATGATTGAAAGTGTGTGTAGTAGATCAGTAAGTGTGTCCTAATGCACAACCCTGTGGTCAGACGTGCAATGAAAACACTGCTGTTGGGCGACTAGCTCCCATTCATTTTCAATGACAGTAGGCAACGGGCGACAGGTACAGGCAACTGGGTAACAGATCGCCTGGTGGGCAGGGAAAAAATAGAAAGGCAGGCTATTTCTGCAAAAGTTGGGCGATTAAACAAGGCGATTTTTCTTTAGCGCCAATCATGAAGTCATGCGTGACTACATGCTTTCAAAATAAGTTTGGACCACAAATCCAAAATGGCGGAGAACTCCAAAATTGCATTAATCTGTAACAAACTAAAAAGTTAAGGATTTATGCCTTGATATTTTGTAAAATGAGACGGCAAATGAGGTAAGATTAATCTGAAAACATGGGTTTTGTAACACAAAAATACATCTGTGGTGATATATGTTGCAGCTACCAGATGCATATTAGCGTTTGCTGGTAGCAATGAAATTCAAACGAGTCAACGCCTCCTTGGCGACCAAATTGCTTGTTCAAGTTGCCAAGTTGCCCTCTCGTGTGACCAAAGGCTAATGCACCAACATCCAGTATCTCTCAAAGTGAATATACCCCTCACAATTTTTCAAATATTCTCTCATTTCATTTCCTTGGGAAAACACTACTGGAAAGCGACTTTAAAAAAAAAAAAAAAAGGTTTAGTACTAAGCTAAATTTATATAACATGACTTTTTAAATGATATGTGATGGCCATCTGAGAACTATGTTTTTCCTGTAACTTGTTGATGCATAGTGCTCTCGTCTCGTTTTAAGCACTAGTATCTATATTTAAACTTGAGGAACTAATGTGAATACTTTTGACTCCTCTGGCCTCGGGCACCGAAACTCCTGTGTCACCTGAATGGAATCATGTGTATCCTGTCAGGCAACATGAGCTTTTTAATGACAACACTTCCACTATCTTTGGGACAACACTACCGGAAAGCGACTTTTATACAACTTAAAGAAGCCATAGTCCAGCTTGTATAGCAGTATAATTTTATTGCCCTCTGTAAATTACCTCATTGACTGCCAATGACGTCTTAAGACGTCAACTGCGTTTTTTAATGGGGCGGGCTGCAGAAAGACCTAGGGAACACTTGTCTGTAAAATTCTCTGTCGAAAATTGATATTCCAAATTGATCCTGAGGGTGGCAGTGTGCCACTTTGGATGTGAGATGAGCATGGTATAGCCCATACCTGGGCAAGGCCCGGGGGCCAAATGCGGCCCACGGAACCATCCCAAAATAAAATAATTTCTCATTTAGTCCTGGTGACTTACGTTATAGGCCTTATTTATCAAATGTGTTGTATGATCATGAAAAGCAAATTACACCCTTTTAAACCTGCATATTAAAATGTCCTCTGAAGAAAGTGAGGCTACTGGCTTGACTTGCCAATTTATCGACATCAGTTCATTAACTGTTAACACCCGGCCCGTTAGTCAAAATCTGAAAGCCAATGTGGCCCCTTGGCCAAAATAATTGCCCACCCCTGGTATAGCCAGAAGCTAACCCCTTGGTCACACGGGCGATAATATTACTGGTGTTGGGAGACTAGTTCCCATTCATTTTCAATGACAGTAGGCAACAGCGATTAACGGCGAGCAACTGAGCAACAGATCGCCTGGTGGGCGGGGAAAAAATAGAAATGCAGGCTATTTTCTGCAAAAGTTGGGCGATTTAACCAGGCGATTTGTCATAAACGCCAATCAGAGTGAAGCCATGCGTGACGGCATACTTTCAAAAAGAATTTTGATCTGATAGCTGTCATGGCGGAGCTAACTCAAAAATTGCATTTATCTGTTGACAACCTAAGAAGTTAAGGACTTATGACTTGATATTTTGTAAAACGAGGCGGCAAATGAGGTAAGATAAAACTGAAAACATGGGTTTTGTAACACAAAAATACATCTGTGGCGATATACGTTGTCGCTACCAGACGCATATTTTAGCAACGAACGGTAGCAACTAACTTCATACGAGTCACGCCTCCTTGGCAACCGAGTTGCTTGTTCAAATTGCCCAGTTGCCTTCCCGTGTGACCACAGGGTAAGGGAGAAGTAGAGAAAGAGCCAGCGAGATCTACGGAAATACGTCGGTGGGAGTGGAAAAACAAGGGGGTACAAGTTGGACAACACGTGAACATGGACGTGATGTCAGGAGATATCGCGGAAGTTTGTTTGCATTGAAAACAGCTTGAATGCCCTCATTTCATCATTAAAATAAACGTGATAACTGGCGAAATAAATCATATAATGTTGCTTAATAAATTATTGTTGCAATGCAAGAGGAACAGAGTTGTGTTTGAAGGCGTTTTGTAAAAAATAGTAATGTGGTATGAAATGCTTATTTGAGATGGCTTTTTGACTTAAACCAAGCCATGCTGGAGAGCAATAAGGCTATTTCATTGGGCAAAACTTGCATACTGCGGGGGCGCCGTGGCTCAGTGGCTAGAGCGTCAGACCATTACTCCGGGGACCCGGGTTCCATTCCGACCCGAGGTCATTTCCCGATCCCACTCCAACTCTCTCCCACTTGTTTCCTGTCCATCTCTATACTGTCCTATCTGATTAAAGGCAAAAAAGCCCAAAAATATCTTAAAAAAAAAAAAAAAACTTGCATACTGCTTAGCAGCAGCTCATTCAAATAAGCCCATTTTCAGTGAGTACAACGTGGTGGGTGTCATATTTGTCATGAGGAGTTTCAAACCAATCGGAATAATGAGTTACGTCATGGGGGTGGGATGCATCCTCTTGCAGCCGAGAAAAAGGAGATGCGGGTTTTGGCTGCAGGCGCCTTGATTCCGAGTTTTGAGTGACGTGCTGTGGTGACGTGCTGTGTATTTTGGTGACGCATTCACAAGTTTGGTGAAGTCAGCCGGACGTCGGACACCGCGTCTAACCCAGGGGGTCAGGATTTGGCTGGTTAGCTTCGCCAATTAGCATTGCACTTCCTTGTCGCCATTTTCCAAGAAATGACATCATATCCGACTCCATTTGCCATATGCTGATTGGTTAATGCTACACTTTCAGCTCATAGATACAGACGGCAAGTATGGTTAACGCCCCCAAAATGCTAGGGTGGAGTCAGCGTGGGGGATAACAGAGGCCAATTTAACATTATGGTGAATGGACAAGGTAGAGAAAGTTGCTTAACAATAAAAGATCACTAAGTAGAATTTAACAAAGTCCATATTAGATGTTTTGTCTAATCATGACCTGTTTGCCTACTTGTGTTTAGACTAAAATAATTTTTCCATCATTTGTTTATTGCAGTTACACCAATAGAAATGTCATGAGCCATCTCTGCTCCTGTCAAAAGTAAAGCAACTTTCAATCACAAGTCTGATTAGCTCAGTTAAGCAAGCTAAAGTTAGCTACATTTACTGTGGTGATCAATGAAGTTGGCTAGTTAGCAAGCTAATGAAGCTAACAAACATCATCTAAATTGTCATGAGTATATGGCGTTTGGAGGGGTGTCAAGTTCAGAATTCACATCGGACCATCTGACCATCATTACTACCTTCAGGCATTGCCCTCAAAAATGTGTCTGGCTCCTTGTAGATGGTGCTCAGTGTAACTTGTAGCTTAGCATGCCATTGACTCCTTCACTAATTTAGGGTTTGTTTTCCCCCACATGGGGGACACGAGGAGCTGATTTTATGGGCGTGCCCGGACTTGCCGTCTGTATCTATGTGAACGAGCTCCCTGTGCACCAACTTTTGTGGGCATGCCCAGACTTGCCGTCTGTATCTCATCTCCATTAGTCACATGGGCCCTCATTGGCCTAATGAAATGGAGTCAGAAGTGAGCTCCATGAAATGCTATCTTGACAACTGAAAATTTTGTTCAATTTTGGAGGAATTCACTAGCCTAGCATTCCACATTGGAATGAATGGGAGGCGGGACTTAGTATGTTTCTCCAGGTTTATTAATACCTCCATGGTCTAACCACAATGCATCGCTTGGCTGCAGCCGGCTGTAGGCGGCTTTACATGTCGAACACGCCTAACCCCTCAATTTGTGCACACAGCTTTGGTGGCTTGCTGTAGCACTAGATTGCGCACAGCTTTATGCATTACAAGAGTTTTCAAAAACTGTGTTTATAACTCTGACTGTATATTAAGCCTTTTCCAATCTGAATAATGTCACAAATGCACAATGTGTTGCATATATTTAATCCAAATCTACCTCTATGGATCGAGGAATGAGGTTTAAGGAGCCAATTGGTCAAATAACAGACATGTCAACTGGTGGCGTGAAAGAGTTGGTGCTCCCTCACTTCTGCCCATCCCTGGTTAACACGTGGATGGGAGACCAAATGCAATTAAGGATGCGGAGTTTCCGTCTCTCTGGCTTACTGCACCTCTGGCTGTGTTCTAATTCCACAAAGGGATCTGCTACTTAAAAAATCTGTGAAGTCTGGACTTAACACAGACAGGCTTAACTTCACAAGAGCTAGAAACAAAGTAACAACTGAACTATGCAAAGCCAAGGCAAATTTTTTTATTCAGATCATCAGTCAGATCAAGTCAAACCCCTCTACATCCAATGCAGTTTGGGTTTCGCCCACATCACTCTACTGAGACTGCACTGGCCACCTTTATGGAACAGAACAAATGTCATTTAGATAGAAATGGTTGTGTTGGTGCCGTTTTTCTGGACCTAAAAAGGGCTTTTGACACTGTTAATCATAATGTACTGTTATCGAAACTCACTCATTTTAATTTTTCTGTTCAATCCATAACTTGGTTCCAGTCATACTTGTCACACAGACAACAATGTACTGTTGTGGATGGCTCTAGGTCCACCTTCTTGAGTTGTCCAGTAGGGGTCCCTCAAGGGTCCATACTGGGGCCAATTTTATTTTCTCTCTACATTAATGATCTGCCTGAACACTGCCCACATGTTGATGTTCAGCTATATGCAGATGACACAGTGATTTTCACTAAGGCTAGAAACCCTGAGGAAGCAGCAGGTATACTCGCAACAGCTCTCACACACATACAAACATGGCTCAACAGATCATGTCTTGTACTAAATGCAAAAAAAACTGTTTGTCTGTACCTATCCAAGCAACCTTCCCCTATGGTGTCTCTGCCCGGAGTTATCCTAGGCACTGAAACGCTAGAAGTGGTCACAGATTTTAAATACTTAGGCATAATTTTGGACTCCAATCTTACCTTTAAAAAACATATAAAAATGATCACTAAAAAAATCAAGTTTCATCTTTATAATTTTAAGCACATCAGGGGTGCTATGTCAGATGCTGCTGCTCTAACGTACCTACATGCTATGATTTTTTCTCACCTAAGTTATTGTATCACTAGCTGGACTATGGTGGGGTCTACTACACTCAAGCCAGTGGAGATTTTGTTTAAAAAAGCACTTAAAATACTAGATAAAAAGCCTCTTTCATATCATCATTGTAACATCTTAGATAAATACAATCTACTGAGCTTTGACAATTTCTGTAAATTCTCCTACAGTTGTCTATTCTACAAAACTCTGCATGGCTTGGCGCCACCATGTTTACAGAATTTTTTTTAAATACCGTCAGACACGGGTTACTCGAGCAGTGGTAAACAAAGATGTGGAGATACCTTTTAGGAAAACCTCCTTCAGCCAGATCTGTTAAAGGTAGTACATTTTGGAACACAATACCAACGCATATAAGAGAATGTCCCTCTTTAGCCTTTCCTGGTGAACCAGTAGCCTGTAAGTAACAGGCTACTGGCACACTGCCCTTTCACGCCTGGTTTAGTCAAAAGATGCTTGCACGTGGTTGGAGCAACCTCATATGAATGACATGACACTTCGACCACTCACGTTGAAGCTTTGTGACGTAGGACGTGTTGTCACGTAAGCGCCGCCAGGTCAGGAACCAAAACAGAAACGTCATACCCACTGAAATCCCTCCCTACGATCCTGATTCGTCGTGCTGCCCCGGTTATTTCGAAAACGGAGGAGGAGAGCGAATCACTGGTGTACCAGAAGGTTTGTGTAGCCCAGCCCCCTGGGCGTCAACACATAGCTTCTGGTTCACCAGGAAATCTTTAGCCACTTTTAAGAGCCAGATTAAAATGTGGCTTAGAGCTCAACAAACATGTACGTACACATAATTTACACCCACATGCAAACATATACACCATTAACATACAGCCCCATTTTAGGGCTTTTTTCTTTTTACTAACTTTGTATGTGTACCTTTTCTTTTCTCTCTTTTACTAACAGTGTTTTTGTATGCTCCTTGTATGTTTTTGTATGTTTTTATTTTCTACCTGTAAACATCTAGCCTGCCTATTTTGGACACCAGATGGAAATTAGCCATTGTGCTATAATCTGGCACATTTACATATATGCATGTTCATTAATGTGCAATGTCCTGAAAAAATAAAAGTAAAGTAAAAGTAAGTAAGTATATAAAGAGTTTTCATTGAAAGCTGGTTATTTATGTGAGACAAATACAGACTGTTTTTAAGCTTATATTTTAGGCATAGCCTACTTTATAGACTAGCCTACACAAAAGTGCAAATTCTTATAACCCATTAATGTAAGAAATGAGAGGCTAAGACAAGCTTAAGATTTGGTATCAATTTTTTATGAATAGCGTAATCAGTGTGCTACAACGCATCTCGGGCACACTGCAATTTTTCAACAGAAAACACTGGTCTCAGTGCCTGCTACCCCTCTGAGGTTAGTCTAAATATCGGTTGACAGCTAAGCTAAGCTAAATTAACTTTTAACTAACTCCTTAGCCTAAGTTATGTTACTCAACGTATGTTGCCAAACATGTTTGTCAGTAACATTTAACTTAGTGTTACGTTGGAACTTATTTGCTTGGTGCAACCCGTTTAAATTTAGTAGCTCCTAAAGTCCGTCGTAAGGGCAATTTACGCTACAACTAAGCTAAGTTGGAACTTACGCACAGCTGGTGCAACCAACTGTAGGGGTGGGGAACAGTTTTAGTCTGAGGGCCACATTGACTTTGGCAAAGTAAGCAGAGGGCCACACATTAGATGACTGCAATTAAACATTACACAATTAAAGGGTACAAATGAATTTGACGCAATTCTTGTAGACTACAGCATAATAAAAGCTGCCTCTACCATACAGTCTTTTATAAATCGGAAATGGTTTGCTGTGTTTGACTATTTTGTGACACAGCATACAGCTCACTTTTGGTCCTGGTAGACTGCTTTGTAAAGATAATAAGGGCATTATTAGCATGTTTTATATCGAAGAGTTTGTTAATATTGTATTTTTTGAAGACAGATACTTCCCTGACATTTCAAACAGAAAACCTTTCAGACACAAAATAGTAGCAAAATATTTTGGTGTCCATTCTTAGTTAGATACTCAACTGTCAGAGACAACTTATCTCTTCTTTACTGTACTCGTCTTGAGTTTTTTTTTCTTCCTTTAAATTGTATGGGCATTCTGGGGGGCCGCATTGAAGCACAGTGGGGGCCACATCTGGCCCCCACTGTGAAATGGAATGGAATGGAAATGGAAGTTTATGGAAGTTCAGTCTCTTGTCTATCAAATGCTATCAAACTTCTATCAATGTTTTGGGACAGAGCTGGACAGAGTCATTGTAAACTCGCCTTTTTCAGCCTGCTCGTTTCTCATTGGGTCCTGATTTTTCTGCTCTCAAGAGATGAGGAAATTGCCTCCTTGGCCATACTGACTTGATCGCAAAATTTCATGCAGATTTTGATCGCAAAATTTCATGCAGCGGCTGGCCCAGGTTAGTTACATACGGGTTCTGTTTCTATATTACCGTAGATGTCAACAATCTAACCTGCACACAGACAACAGACATATATGAGCTTCTACTGACTTTAATCTTTAAATTTCATTTTCCAATTTCACATTTGGATCATGCATCTCTAGCTACTCCTTTAACGTCTGACAGCAAACAATACTATGTGTAATTATTTATATTATATTTATTTCAAAAAACGGGATCAGTGATATTGCGTACAGTATTTAAAGAAAATGGGTCTTCAAAAGTTTTGAAATTCCCATGATTTCTGAAACATCATATAGACTCATTAGCAATAGTAATGAAAGTAACATAATCTCTAGCAAAAGTTCTCCTAGGACTCAAACATTCAATTTTTCATTATCCGTCCTATCATTCATGTTCGCCTGTGTCCTATCATCCATGTTGGTCTTTCAGGGAGAACTCAAACTACTTTCATGTCTATTGTGTTATTCCAGCATACATGTACTTATTCAGTCAGTACTTTATATACTTTATATAGCCTAATATATACGTTTTGTTACACTATTCTGTTCCTCACCCAGTAGGCTACTCACTTTTGCATAACCAAATAAAGACCTGGTTACGGTTTACTTATCAAGAGTGAAAATGCAGCTGCATTTGTCTCTTTTTTATTACTTTATCACAATAATTTTGACATAATTTAAACAGTACACTGAATTATGAAGCAATCATTTTTTGTGATGATACAAATGCATATGTCAAAATATTCTGAACAGTACATAATATTACATTCACTGTCAATTTAAATAAATAAGAAAAATAAAGAACAAAATCATTTATCATTAATGAAACAAATGGTGCGCCAAAATGTGCAATACCAGTTAGAACCTCTCTTTGTGCCAGCACAGATGTTTAGAGTCAAGAAATACAAAGAGAAATCTTATGTTACAAAATATTTTAAGAAAGTTGTACAAAAGTTTTACAAAAATGTACACAATCTATTGTCAGTCCTTTATAGCCTCAGTATCCTTGCTCAGCATGGGGGGCCTCCTTCCTTATAGCCTTTCCAATACTCCAGCAGTTTGTTGGCACTGCCTAGGATTGAAGTTATGGCGTTAACATAGTCACATCGTATGAAAGGCCCAGAGGCATAGGCTCTGAATTGTGATGGATTAGGGGGTACAGCGGGCTCTATCTTCAAACGTGTTAGGCATACACCTATGTAAGCATCCTCTATGTTAAAGGGCTTAACATCCTTAGAGACACGGACCAGCTTCTCTGGAAGGTCGTTGGAGAAGACATAGCCCATCCCCAATAAGTAGGTGGGATAGTTGGGCTCGGGGTAGAGGTCCTCAGAGACGTACCATTTGGTGTCAGGGCTACGGACAACGGGCCTGTTCCACATCAGGTAACCCGTGATGTAGTTCTGTTTTGGCGTCTGAGGCAGGAGTAGCATAGACATGAGGTTCTCCACATTGAGGAACATGTCTGAGTCGATCTTCATTCAGTAATGCATGAAAGTTAGCCCTGCTGCCATTTCTTCACGAAAGTAACTAGAAAAGCGCTCAAGAGAGCACAGACCTCCGCCAAGGCAATGTGGTCACAGACACAATATAAATTCCAGATCATGCTCTAGATCATAGATCGCCACCAAAATCGAATCAGTTCTTGCTTGGCCCAATATACACATTGTCCGAAAATCTGTGCAGTACTTCTCGAGTTTTCCCGCTGACAAACAAACAGACAGACGCGACCGAAAACATAACCTCCTTGGCGGAGGTAACTAGCCTGGGAGTTCCCATGCTCCTTTGAGCGCTTATTTCATTCCACTCTGCAAAGCAGCATGGTGACCATGGCCGTTTTTCTCGCTTACTTTCGGTATCCAATCGCAGAACAAAAAGGGATTTGTACGGCCCTTGATTGCATTTTACGTCACGTGGTGGCTCTGGTATTGGCTCCGAGGTATGTACAGACGCTATGATAGACATTTGTAGCGCCCAATAAACGGCTCTGGACAATCGTAAACGATGCTTCCGCTACGAGAAATGCAATAGGTAGGTCCCCAGACTAAATATCACTTGTGATTTTAGTTTGGCATTCGCCAGGCTAGGAGGTAACTGTAAGGTTTTGAATAACATTAATTTCTGAAACAACTCAACTGACAGTGACTGCAGGTTTCTGTGTCCAACTCTAATCCAACATTCGCCAACAATCAGAGTGATTAGTTATACCCTCCTATAGTTATCTCCCAGCCACACAGAAAATACTTTTTTGATTACCATTTTGAGGTGATTTTATTATCAGGCTAAATATGTGCCTAAATCACATGGCCACTTAACATCTGATAGAAATATGCAATGTTTCTACATGTGAACAGACGACCCAGAAGTTTTATAGGTTTCAGATAGGAATGGCAGAAAATCTATGCATGTAAATGAGGCAAGTAGGAGTGAGAGGACTCACCTTTCCCTGTCAATATTTCTGCTGCCATGGCTCAGTCCAACTCTTGAATGCTCTGATCTCATGTCTATCGTGGGACGGCAGAGGGTTTTGCACCATTACAGGTGAGGCCCCGCCTCTGTTGATGAGGACAGGTACAGCAATCCCCAAGTTAAATTTACCTGGCTACTTTTTAATACCTTTTCTACCTTCAGTTTTTTTTTTTTTTTTTTTTAAAGCACCATGGCAAAAGATTGCATGTCTTAATCCCCGACCTTTCTATTATTTACACATATTTTGACACATAACATAATTTAGATGATGTGTGATTCTATAATGTAGGATGTATGATTCTACTTGCCTGATAAAAGTGTAACTCAAAGATCAGAAAACTGTTGCGGTTTTGATTTTATAGTACTTTTGATATAAAAAATATTTGGTTGAAAAATTGGTTGACTGTCCATTACCAAGGCTTCTCAAAACAAGCAGATTAACAACCAACAGTTGCTGCAGGTCAGTGGTGTTGTAATAAAGTGACAGACTTGTTATTAAAAAGTTAATGGTTCAATTCTTGATGAATACATAGCCTACTCCTTATATTACCAGCCTGTGCTCTGCAACACCAAATTTCTTGTGATTGGACAATGCATACAGACAGCACCTTTCAAACAGATAGTGTTTTATTGAGTCACACTAGACTAATGTTTTATACACTGTCCCTTTTTAAATAAAATAAACTCTAAACTCTAAGATAAAGAATCAACAATAAGTCACCCGTGTCCTTGTCCATGTAGATATGCCTGTTCCACCAACGAGAACATTCATTGATTAGACATGCCACCTGATGTCTCTCTGTAATCCAGAGCAAGCTTGTATGGATAGGCCTGCCATTAAAAAATGCCTGGTTGAATGAGGCTAGTAGGTGCCCCTCTCATTTTCCTCACTTGAAAGAGTGCACGCAAATTAAATTTTGTTTAGGCACCTCATGGGCATATCATACAGACACAAACTACCTAACGCCGCTCCAACCTGCGACTGCTGTCGGATAAAAAGTGACCTTTCCGACTATACGAGTGCTCAAGTCAAGTCAAGTAGCTTTATTTGTCCCAATTGTTTTGCAGCAGTAGCACACACACATACACTAGCACACTTCCACAGGACATAGAAATAAATAGATAAAATACTTTTGTGGGTGTACAGTGTAAAGATGTATATATATCTTTATATAGATAAATTATATTATTATGTATATGGGCAATTCCACGAAAAAGTAAACCTCACCTTAAAACTTCAAGTCTCACCTACATGGACATACAAATTATTTCAGAAAACTTCCAATACAAAAAAGTATTGTCTCTATGTAAATATTCAACTGAGCAAGTTTCGAAAGGATATCTGTTTGTTAAAATTTTTACCCTATTCAGCTATAATGTAAGTCTATGGAGGGGCTTATAATGGGCATAAGTGGGTGATAACACACACAAAGCTGCAATACTATCAGTTATTTTTCATTGTTATATTACTATTTCTCTTGTTACAGGTTAAAATCCACCGTTTACAATTGTTTTGTATCGTTTTGGAGGGTTTTTCCAGACGTCACGTCCATAACGTCACATCCATAACGCCATTTCTCCCAATGAAAACCAACTTTTTTACATTTACATTTGGAATTAAGTCTTTCTCTGTCTTTACTGAGGTGTCCTGTTTGGTATGAATGTAGTAATATTTACATTTCTCTAGAAATTTCACACACTTCACAGCAAAAACTACGCTCTCTCAAAAGTTTGTCCGTTTTTCGTCACGTCCATAACGCAAATTGAAAGGCTCATATTCTTATGATGCAAATCATGATATTAATTTTTTCTGTTTGCCTGTATTCAGCCATGGAGTTTGCAGAAGAATATGAAAAAAAATTGTGAAATACTGCTAGGTTTGCGGAGGTTATGTGGCCTTTTGTTCATCAATAATGCACGAAAATGTCACGTCCATAACGCTGGAATTGCCCATATATATCTTTATATAGATTTAGTATAAGATAAAAATGCTATGGGGAAGTGAGATGCACAGTATAAAAGATATACACATAAATACACAACCTGACATTTGGCTAACTGTGTTTAAATGCCAAATCTGTACCTACAGTCTTGTTTATATTATAGCCATCATCCGTTCCGTGTGAAATAATTTTTATGGCTAGAGAAAAAAAGTTTCCAAAAAAGGAAGCACTTGGGTCAAAAAGTTATGGAGAAACTGCTATTTTTAAATACTGCACCCCACATTATACACACACACCAATAATAAAAGCACTTTATTGCATCTTTACTCTTGCCACAACAATTTTCACTCCACTCAACTGTCAAAATGTCACTTTCAGTGACGACAATAATGGAATTTCCTATTTCAAGTATTCACAGATGTGTGGTGCACCTGAGAAGAGCTCACTCATGCAGGGTGCAATTCGCCTTTTTCACCTGGCCGCCATTCCAAACGAAAACGAGGCTCGGGTGGTAAACGAGAGGAAGTGCCGACGGAACGTCAATAATTTCTCACAGATGCTGGACAGAAAATATACTGCTGGTCCCCTCTCTTACTGTTGGTCAGGTGGGCAGATGAGAGGCATCCCATCCCCAGAAGCTACTTCTGGGGAAGTTTTACCACCCAAGCCTCGTTCTAGTGCCTAATAGTGACGTAGGTGAAAAAGGTGAATTAACATTGTGCTGTCAAATGTTTAATTGTTCACCACTAGATGGCCTTACAGAGCAACTGAAGTGTATAAGAGGCATTATGACATAAACCATTTTCCTGAAAGGATTCAAAACTTTAAGAAAGTCTTATCTTGCTATCAATACTTTTAACCTTATTTTGCCTAAAGTCTATACACATGTCCTTAATTTTGGTGACATTCAGTTCAGACGGGGGTTTCTGACACCACATTGAAAATGTAATTTCACTTTAAAGGCACCTCTTTGCTTCCCTCTAGTGTAGATCCAGTACAGGCACAGAGTATGTCTGCAACTTCTTTTGTGTTTGTGTAAAATTGCACTTACCAAGAGGCGTCAGGCTAACATGTATGGAAATAAATGCGGTAAATGTGAATATGTGAAATGTGAATATACGCTTCATGTGCCTCATTTACATATTTCTACAAGACATTTCAGAGAACTTGCAACACAAAAAAGTTTTATGGGGATATTTGTAAGTTCATTTTCCCCCTATTCACCTGTTATAACCTCTCCATAGGTTTTTAATGGACATAAAAACACAAAATATGAAATGGAATTCTGGTGACAGAACTCCTTCCATTTATTTTATTTATTTTCATGCAAAATTGCAACAGTGCTTGCCTTGATTTGATGACATAGAAATCAGCTGTTAAGCCAGATCAAGAAGAGTCTGAGAGAGATATCTGTTGCACACCACATTAGGACTCCTATGGCAAAGCTGTCCAATCTGTGTGACGATGGCTGTGTCCAAATGTCCATACTAGTCTACTAGTAGGCGAAAAACAGTATTCTTAGACTCAGTTCTAATTTAGTTCTTCCGAATGTATCGCATCAAAGTAGTAGGCGAGAAGAACCTGCATGGGCCATTACTAGTACCTCAGCAGTTTCCTCAGCAGCTGGTCACTATTCTGTCCCATTTAGCATGAGCCTCGTAAACTGATGCCTTGGGATCTTTAAAGATCAGTGCCAACAACACATTAGACAGCTCACTGAGACTGACATCATGGCAACACTGCCCAGCTTGTGTGACAGATTTACTGGGAAAAGTACTTGAAGAAAAGTTTGACTACCGGTAAAGTGCAATCTCTGTGGAGTGACCGCTATTCTTGAAAGTGACCCACTGTGAGGTGAATCATCTATAAATCAACAGTGATAAGTTGTCATTTTATGTATGCTTTGTATTACACTGTTTACTCACTCCATCATTACCAGGCTGTCTTTCCCCCATTCACCTGTAATTAAAACTCTCCATAGGATTTTAATGGACATAAAAACCCAAAAATTTTATGAAATGGAATTCTGAAATCTGTTGACAGAATTCCTTCCATTTATTTATTTTCATGCAAGATTTTACTCTACGCCAATTTTAAAATCTGCCAACTTATGTATGTAGGCAAAGTTTTATGGGTATTTCTTAAACTAAAGCAACCTTGAAAATTCCAAGAATGAAGCACTCCGCACTCGAATTTCAGAGCATCCTTGACTTTGCAACAGTGCTTGGCGTGATTTGATGACATAGAAATCGGCTGTTAAGTCAGATCAAGCATAGAGTCTGAGAGAGATACTGACATGTCTGTTGAGAGTTACTGGGAAAAGTGCTTGAAGAAAAGTTTGATTAAAGTGCATTAGGTAAATGTTTGACCTGACCTATAAGTCACTGTGAAGTGACCGCTATTCTTGGAAGTGACCTGCTGTGAGGTGATTATCAACAGATTTACTTACTCCATTGTTACCAGGCTGTCTTAACACGCAAGAGCCACAACCCTTCCCAAACTGAATATTATCTAGATACAGTATATCTCAGAAAGTCGTTTTGTTGCTTGTTCAACAGAGTTTAGGATGTAAGCCTATTTGTTTTATAAACACTTACTACTATTACTACTACTACTACTACTATTACTAGGCCTATCTGTTCACTGACATGAAAGCCAGTGCGATATAGCCTGACATAGCCCGACCATAATAGGCCTACTGCTGATGAACATTCGTATTATAGGTGGGCTATATCAGGGTAAGTGCGATATTGCGAAGACAGTTGAACTTTTCGGTAAAGATGCCCAGCAGGTGTAAGTGATGTTGACCCTGCGATGTGTTAATTGAACACGTAGCTCTGTCAACTTGCTCACCCACAATGTTGAGCTCTTCAACTCAATCATCTGCATTTCCATATGTGCCCAACCACTCTTATCAGAGCCAAATCAATTTCATGTCTGTCAAAGCTGGCTTGATCAAGAAAGAGAACATTGCGCTATACTTCTGAAAGTCCCCAAAGCGCTCTGCGAACTCCGACTGAAGCTGGCGCATGTATTCGCAGATATGTGTCAATGTGGTTGGAAGTAGCCTAAACTCCCTTGTGTGTCTGAAATATCGTATCGTTCCTATCTGCCTGATCTTTGAAAGTCTTTTCGCGCTTTGTCTCGCAATGATGTCTAACATTGTACTGTATGTTCGACACACAACACTTTCAAAACACAAAGTGCACACAGCACAATCCTTCAGAAATGAACAAATGTTTCCGTTTGGAAATGGCGTATAGACATATCCCCAACCAATCATTTTTAATAGTGGCTTTAAAGTGATTTAATTATTAATTGGTTACAATCTATGTGTAAATGTCATTTTAAAAAAATGTAATAAAAAGTGCTCCATGAAAGTATCACACCCCTCACCTTTAAAAGAATAATAACCCTTAAAGTGTCTTGTAAAGCAATTTCACAATATATCAGCAGTTATGACCTGGACTGGTATAATTACGGCATGAAATATTTATATGCTATTTCTCTCTTAGTATGATGTTACGAAACAGGTTAGGGTCATCGTAGGAGTCACACGTAGACACTACACAAACCTATTCCCATCCCATACCCTAGGGGGAACAGTCTGCCTCTGCTGGTGGCCAGTCCTTAAATAGTGTATCTAGGAGGAGAAGTGGGGGTTGTGTGATTTGCCGGTGAACCAGAAACGGGTTAACATCGTGGTTGTGGGACTTGTGAGGGGTCCACATTGAGGCTGCATGTCTGCAGCTGGGGAGGTAAAGAACATTGTTCTTGAACTTAAGAATTCCATTGTTTGAGTTCGTCGGCAAGGAGCCAGTGACAGGGCTGGTCCACAGCAGAGGTAGGCCAATCTCCCTCTGGAGACACATCCACGTTTAGATTCACACATGCTTACTTGCACGTTTTACCGCATACATTTAGGTTACAGGGGGTTCTAGACGGCAGGGTTACATATTCCCCTAGACAACGGAGCTAATTGTTTATTAGTCCCCCCTCGTTGTCTCCCCTCGTAATAATGAAAAACAGTGCTTTTGAGTATTTTTCTTTATTTTACTATTAAATATTAAGTAATGTACAAATTGTAGCATTGCCAAGTAGAAAACATCGAAACTGAAAGAGAAAGAGTTCAATAATGTGTATCTATTTACATCTAACTTACAAAAAGTTTGGATTACATGTTTGCATTGCACCATGGAACCCACTGTATAGGTTGAGATCAAATATGGACCAGATGAAGTTTTTTTTTTTTTTTTTTTTAATCTTCTACGAGAGGTAAAAGCTGTCAAAAAAGGAAATAATAACAGGCAAATGACAATGCAAATCTTGTTTTGCCTTTTCATTTTCAAGTTTTCTGTGGAATTATCCTGCCAAAATAAAAAAAAATATATAAAATGTCTATTTGTCATTTCATTTGTTGTTTCATCTTCATTGCCACCTTGATATATTGCTAGCCTGGCTAACGCCAAACTAAATAACCTCAAGTGCAAATCCTCACAACCCTAACTTTAAGAATGCTTCTGCTGAGCTGGAAGCCTGGGTTTGTTGTAGTTGACGAGGTGACGGGTTCGAATCCCATCTGCTGTGCCTCAGCTGCAATTTTTACTAACTGGATCAGACTCAGGCCCTCATTTACTAAGACTAGGTTATTTGCACTGCGTCTGTTTATGCGACAATGGTAATAGCGCACGCAGTGCCTCCTTGTTTTGCGATGTATTTATCAATCCTCAAACAGATAAGGCAAACAGCGCTTACCCCGCCCTCTAGTGTAAAATTGGCGTGCCTCTAAACGCAAACATGCGCCCGCATGTGATCTCTATCCTGGAGCCTGTGTGGAACAGCGGGCGCTGTTTTGTAACGAAGAATTAGTCTAGCAATGGAGATATTAGTTTATGAGGTAACTGTCAATTACATTATAAGTCCTAACCAGCCGAAAAAAGCAGTATGATATTTTGTCTTACATTACAAGAAATAACTGGCAGATACTTAAATTAATATGTTAGACTGGAATTTATTAAAAATAACGACTGGGAAAATAAATTCAAAGCAGACTGGAACATGGCTTCTTTATTATTATTTTTGCGATTTTCTAGTTCAACATATGTTGGGATGGAATGTGAATGTCATCTTTGATTACAATCAGTAATTGAATAATGCGTGTGGTAGCCTATTGCTGTTTAATTTGTATCGTCGGATTATTTCCTCTTAGCTTAATTAGAAAAGAGTAATTCTCGAGGCAAACATGTATCTGCTCCCAAACATGTTCCTGTCTTCATCTTATCCGGATCACTGCTGTCATTAAACAAAGTAAATTTTAACACAAAAGGATTTGCGCTTGGTTTAGACCTGCTTTGAGGAGACGGTATTTGCCTCACGCAAATACCGTCAAAATACAGGCGCGCTCTTACGGGCAGTCTTTGTAAATACCACGGAATATGGAATTAGCTGCAGTTTGCGCATAGGCCTGGCCTACCATCCCACTCCCCTCCCTCAAACGCAGCTTGCGCTTTCAGACGCAGCTTTGCGTTTTCAGGCACTGCGTCCTCTCTGTAAATAAGACTGCGTTGGCCAACACAGTCTTTGCGTGGAAATAACGCCTGAAAACGCATAGCGCCATCGCAAAATGGATGATAAATCTACCCCTCAGAACACTTTCAAGGGAAACTTTTGTTACAGTTGGATTGTAATCAGCCTGCGGGTAATTATCTGTCTAGCAAGGTGCTATGAGGGAGACTTTAGCAGGCCAGGTAGCTAGTGAATGCTGATGTTGTCCTTACAGCCAGCATAATCCTTCCTCAGCATGGTCCTCCCTTCTTATAGGCCTTCCAGTAGTTCAGCAATTTTAAGGGATTGTCCAAGATCACGGTTATAGTCCTAACATGATCACAGCGGTTGAAGGGCCCATTCACAAAAGCTTTGAACTGTGAAGGATTAGCGGCTAAAGTGGGCTTTATCTTCAAGACCATCAGGCATAGACCTATGTAAACATCCTCAAATTTAAAAGGCTTGACATCCTTAGAGATTTTGACCAGCTTCGCTGGTAGGTCGTTGGAAAAAACATAGCCCATCCCCATTAGATAGATGGGATAGTGGGTGTCGGGGTAGACGTCCTTGGGAACGTACCACTTGGAGTAGGGGTCACGGACGACTGGAGTGCCCGAAAGTATGTTGCCCGTGATGTAGTTCTGTTGTAGCGTCTGGGGCATGAGTAGCATAGACACAAGGTTCTCCACATTGAGGAACACGTCCGAGTCGATCTTCATGGCATAGGCAGCACTGGGGCAGTAAGTGGCCAGCCAGTCCATGATCAGCATGGTCTTGATAGTCAGGTTGAGGTAGGTGTCTGCGAAGTTGCTCTGTAAGATGTCTTGATGTATCTTACTCTCACTATTGACCTTCTCCTGCAGAATCGTGTCCTTGTCCACCTTCCCCAACAGGAAGAGCGTGGTCACCACTTTGCCCTGGACCAACGTCTCGTTCCCCCATGTTGCCCGGATGGCCACACGGGCATCCATTTCTCTTGGGTGCACTGGCACCATGAGAACCAGGAAGGGCTTCTTTCTCTGGCAAACATCGGGCTCATTCAGGTCAAAGTGGTATTGTCGTGGGTAGACATGGTGATACTTCCTGGCATCTTCAGGGGTGGTTATTTTGATGGTGGTGTTGGGGACAGGAGTGGTGGTATAGACATCCCTGATAAAGGTGACTAAAAACACATTTAAGGTCTGATTAAAAATCATGTTTTAGTCAATCTTCCCAATCACTTGAAACAATATTGAGGAAAAATACAACCATAAGGAGAAGCTTTATTATTTAATAAATATTTTTGTGCCACAAGTTAAGTGCCCATTGCCACTAATACAATACAGTAAGTACAGTAACTTAATAGCCTAGAACTCTAGACGCACTCTAGCGGTAGCAAATTAAATTTGCTCAGCGAGTGAGTCTAGGCACCAGCCATAGCTCAGACCCTCGATTGCTTCTGAGCTGTTTACGCTTTTGGTTTTATTCAGACATCGTGGTATGTAGTTAATCACAACGTTATATCTGGACAGGGAGTTTTTGAGCAGGCTTAGCGTTGTTTGAATCGCTTGTTAGTTCCTAGTTGCGCTGATTAGTTTTAGCAGATTTACCCAGGGGTCTATCACTCGTCTCCAGACTATACATTCATGTCATAGTCTGGTGTGTCAGGCTAGTAACTTAACCCATTGGTTCACAACACTGATGATCAAGGGACTACAGAGCCTGGCTACTTCCATACAGACGGCAAGTCCGAGCACGCCCACAAAATCAGCTCCTCGTGTCCCCCGTGGGTGAAAACAAATCCTAAAAGAAGTCAATGGCATGCTAAGCTAGAAGTTACACTGAGCACCATCTACAAGGAGCCTGACACATTTTTCAGGGCAATGCTTGAAGGTAGTAATGATGGTCCGATGTGAGTTCTGAACTTGATACCCCTCCAAACGCGATACTGAGGTAAATTTAGATGACGTTTGTTAACTTCATTCATTGATCACCACAGTAGATGTAGCTAACTTTAGCTTGCCAAACTGAGCTAATCAGACTTGTGATTGAAAGTTGCTTCACTTTTGACAGGAGCAGAGACAGCTCATGACATTTCTGTTAGTGTAACTGGAATAAACAAATGATGGAGAAATTTAGTCTAAACACAAGCAGGCAAACAGGTCATAATTAAACAAAACACCTAATATGGACTCTATTTTACTAAGCTCTACCTTGTCCATTCACCATAATGTTAAATTGCCATCTGTATCTATGGTGGCTAATAGACCATGCAAGCCCCGCCCAGTTGCGCCTCGCCTCAGGTTCCAGGAAATACGCTGCCCATTCATTTTCGCCTGTGACATTTCGTAAATTGCGGTTTAAAAGCGCTCAATACCTTCACTCAGTCTAATCAGCTACGGGGTAATTGATGGTCGTGTAAGCTTCTGTTCTGAGTAAAAATGTGTACGAAAAATGGAAAAAAGTCGATAGGTACAAACCTGTGTACTAATTTGTGGTGCCAAGTGAAGGAACTACCTTTTTCATAAGTCATTGCGAGCGATAACATTTCTAAAATTTATGACCTAACGGTAGGCTACAGTAGTTAACTGAGCCTCCTGATCAGTTGAGTACATCACAGTGAATTACCTCTTACAGTTTACTGCGAGTAGATTCTGCTTAAAATACGTTGAAAACATGTTTTACTTCCTGAACTGGTGCCATCTTCTCTGAACGCTGTCTGAACTGCGTGAAATTATGGGATTGCTTCATTGTTACAACATATTCCCTTGCAACGGCTGTTTTACACTGCTGGATGACTTGTGGCGTAGTGGTTTCTTATGACATCACAATTAAAATACATTTTCATTATAAGGTTGATGTAGGGTGACCACCTGTCCCGCTTTGCGTTGGATTGTACAGCAATTTTACCCTTTGTCCCGCGTCACGCAAATTGAACATCAGTCCCGCATGTTCGTTCGACACACCGATACGTCGACCTTTTGTCTCGCAAGTTGACAGTTTGACCCGTATGTCAACCAAGCTATTAAAGCGCACAAACACCGTCACAACTTTGAAAGTAATTCTCAAATCTGAGAGCGCACTGTCAGGTCCGACTTAAGTTCGGATTTCGGATATGTTGCCACGAAAAAGAATATATATGCTTTCAGTTACGATTGTAGAAAGCCTCTTGGTTGTCAGTGGATGGAGAGAGAGAGAGAGAGTTTCTGCGCTGTGGGCACGATCGCGCACAGCTTATTATGGTTTTTTGCATATGTGCGCCAAAGGTTAAAAGCTTTATCATTAGCTACATTCATTTCATAAAAGCTGCAACTCGAGAATTAATATAAGACAAGGTAATGTAGCCCACTACTTCTTGAATTTCCCACGAGATGAAAAAAGTACTTATCTTACCTCATCTATTTTTGCAATGGCATTTTCATGGAACGTGAGACGTCACCATTTCTTTTGAAAATAATAGCCTAGTTAAACTTGAAGCCAAGGCTTAATATTTTTTTGTGTCTTGCATATTAAGTTGAGTTTGATTCTATACCTAATTTCTGAGAGCTTACTTTTAATTGCATAATGCCTGATCTTTTAGAGAATGATAGTGTTTTTTTATTTTTATACTATAAGCTGTCAACCTGTCAGCATCTGTAGCCTGTCATTTGGTCTGTGGAGATGATCAGGGCTGGACTGGGACCAAAAACTGGCATGGTATTTTTGGCCATGGTGGCCCACCATGAATAATTCTATTCAATAATAACTTCATGACGAGCTAAAATAACACGTTGAATTACAGTAGACACATTGCATTAACATGATAGATTTTAATTGGACTAGCCCAATATCCTGAACAAATTAAGACAGTCCTGGCCCAAACATGACCATTGGCCCAACGTATGCCCTATCTTAAAGTTAATACGTGTGTCCCACATTGTCCCACTTAAACATGCCACATGTCCCACATTTTGTCTGTTTGGAGGTGGTCACCCTAGGTTGATGCCATATGAACCCATGGCATTGTTATGATCACGGGCAAACCTTTTTCTCTGTCGTAGCCAGTTAAGTTGAGAGTCTACGTTGTGTGGTCAAGACCGCGTGGGTAATAATCGATTTCTCAATGGCGAAAATGACTGCCGTTTTCACTCGCCGAACCAGGTGAAAACTCGCTTGCCCATTCTATAGGGAAGGAAAGTAGGCACAGCGCACACACTGGTAGCGTTCCTGAGCCGAGAGCCAGTGATTGGAAATCTCTACGCGACTTTTTAAAAAATCCCACGACAATATGACGATGAACTTGTACACACCCCGGAAATATGTTATCTTATCTACTACCTGTGAAAGTACCAGGAGAAATTTCGCTGACTTTTAAGACAACAAAATTGTCCACATCTTCTGCTCTATATCTTAATATCTTTGCATGCTTGATAATGGCATGCTCCTTAAAAGGTGGCAGATGGTGTCTTGTAGACTACTCTCCCAAATGTCTGTGAAATTCCACCAGATGCCTAAACCACCATGAGTTAAAAAGCTGAATTTTCATTCCATCTGACCATAAAACATTCTATGTAAGTAAAGCCCCAAAAATATCTGTGATTTGACAAGATAAGAACCTAAGGATTTACAGGAGAAGACAAGAATGGAGAATGACTGAAAAGAAAAACCACCTGACTGCCATCCTCCTTTCAGAATCTGTATTGTAGAGAGAAAGTCAGTGAAGTAGAATGCAACCGAAATGCACACCGATATGGCAAGGAACACAAAGAAGCACTTCTTTAGGCTCGTCCTTGTCTGAGCTGCAAAGAAAAAGAAAGATAATGTTGTTGATCAGTGGTTATATTGTTTCTGAGTCAGCCAAGACCCATTACTAGTATAACTGACAACCGGACACAGTCTGAAAACAAATATGGCACTTGACACTTCATGATAATGGTACACAATTTAGCTTTAGTTAAGCATTAATTATGACCGCCGCTGCGTAGCAAGCGTAGCGGTCATATAATGATTGTCAAAGTTTTTTTTTTTCTTTTTTTCTCCCATCATCTACTTCCTGAATTTTTGGTCAACGATTCCCGGGACACCGTAACACCGGGGCACATAAAACTTGGTGGGCATGTAGCCCCTGTAGACTTTTACGGAAAAATTTCACCTACCTCGTTTGGTACTCCATCTTTGTGTGGCCCCCCGTGAAACCCCAAAAATGCAGTTTTTCCTAAAAAACTACCTGACCCGTGACATTGAGGATGATGAAATTTTTATGGAAAGTTGGTCTCAAGAGCCCACATCAACTTAGCTTATAACCAGTCATTTGTGATTTGCACCCCCATGGTAAAAAATTAAAATGCAATATTATACTGCTTTAATTGCCCCTATCTTTACATCAGATGTTCTAAACTGCACCAAATTTAATGTGTATGATGAACCTGACATCTTGTGGGAATATGTCAAGTTTTGTGGAATTTCATCCATGGGGGGCTATAAAATAAATGAATTTATATGTACATTTAATGACAGTACAACGATTGACCTGTAGATGGTGCTATTAAGTGAATGGTCACTGGGTTACAAAATTCAAACACCAGAAGTAAATGTTATGTTTTATCCTTGTCAAACAAAAACTTGTGTAACGGATGACAACTAGCCTGAGCTATCAGGCGGCAGTATCGTGTAGGTTAAATCCTCACAACCCAATGATTCATGAAATGCTTCCAACTGCTGAGCTGGAAGCCTGGACTTTATGCTCAGTGGTTAGAGCATTCAACTCCCATTCTGTGGGTTAATTGTAGCTGACAGAGTGACAAGTTCAAGACCCGACTGCAGTGAGAACGGCTCTAGCTATATTGGTGCCGTGACCTGGATGGGAGTGAGGATTTGGGAAGTGAGTGTAACGGATGGCAACTATTCTGGGCTGGGATGGGGGTGATTGTGTCCCAATAGGGGAGAGACACATGGCAATTCCAAAACACATTTTATCCACGAGGCCTGTTTCTCAAAAGGATACCAGGAAAGGCTTGGGCAGGACGTGTGAGACTCACCCACCTCCCTCACACACACTCAAACACACACACACACATGCACACACACACACACACACACACACACACACACAGGCGCACACACACACAGAGAGAGAGAGTCTCCCTTCTTAGTTGTGTAAATCCTCACAACCCAAATGATTCATGAACTGCTTTTAACTTAGCTCAGTGGTTAGAGCATTCAACCTCCTAGCCGTGGATTAGTTGTAGCTGACGCGGTGGCAAGTTCAAAGGAGACATAGAATGGAAAATCACTTTTATATTGGCTGGCTTTGATGAATTAAGAGAGGTTGTGCATGGTCAAAGAGCTATCATGAACCTGAGGCATGGTTCTGCCCTCTTTCATATAGAAATCTTAAATTTAGAAATAGACATGGGAGAATTAGAACAAAGCCTACAAGCGATGTCAAATAGCGCAAAGCCATTGCAGTTCAATTGAGGTGGGAAGAGTGAGACGTTGTTTAGGCAAAAAACCTATTTCAATACACATCTAAAATATGAGGTTTTAATTAGGCTTGTAAAATATCACTTGATCTTATTTTTGACAAAATACAATTGAATATATTGTATTTTAATATCAGAGAACAAGGTACAATACTCAATTAATTCATTCTATGTCCCTTTCAAGACCCGAGTGCGGTAAAACGACTCCGTCTACAGTTGAATGGTTTGTTATGATTCTGACCTTAGGGATGCAGTGGTGGCTAAATGCAAGAAAACACAGTTTACCCACTTCTCATATTTCTCGCACCAAATAAAACTTTTGACATTACCAATAATTCCCACTGCATTCTCCTAATAAAAATGCAATATCTCAGCAATATCTTCCATCATCAAATAGGCCAATGTTCTGCACATCTGATTCTTTATATTGCATTGCTTACATATCAGCTGTGTAGGCTAAACTAGAAATATTGCTGATGTAAACACTGCTAGAAAGTCAGCAACCCCTGAAGTAAATATATGTCATGTTAACCCCCTCTTAATTTACCACGACAAATTGTTTGACATAGGTTACTGTACCTTAAATTTTAGTAGAACTATCTTGGCTATAGGGGTGGCCATATGTCCGAAAGTCCTCTGTCAGGACCATTAAGTAGGCTAGACTAATGTCCTCATGTTTATATAAGTCGTTTTGGAAACCAATGCGTTCACCAAGGTTCTTCGTCGTGCAACTGTGACACTGCTCAGAGTCTAGGATTGCTGAAACATGAGAGACTTCAAAATACTATTTTCTCAATATGTTAAGACGTCTGTGTTACCATTTATGTATTTAGCAGACGGTTTTATTCAAACTATCAGACAACAAAAGCAAATAGCCTACCATCATCTTTCCTTATAGCCAGCCAAGTGAATTATGACTTACAAAATCAGATCTTCCAGGAGTTATCCTGGTCCTTGTTTTGCACTGTAAAGATAAACTGTGCGTCTTTTGAATGCTGTGCCTGCAACAAAACTGCTGCTAATCACCATATTCTTGCTCATTCCGAATTTAAAATGTTATTATGCAAGAGGTGTTAGACTAGTTTAGGCTGTGGAGTGAACGAGCTCTGACTTCCATTGCGCACATCTCTCTCTCTCTCTCCCTCCCTGTGCGTGCGTGCATTCCAATTTTTTTTTTTTTTTTATCCCACTAAGATAAGAGAAATCAAGAACGTGGAGTTGCAACTACTACCTCCATGGAGTAGGCTATTGGACATAATTAAAGGAAAATACCGGAGTGAATTCAAGCATAGCCCGACTGCACGAGCCTTCTAACAGCAACTCAAAACACTTTACATTGAGTCAATGTAACCTCAGATCTTACTTTCGGTTTCCAACAGTCAGGTCCTATTGATTCAGTGTAAAGTGCCTGTTCACTTCTGCGTTCATGTTCAGTCTGTGCTGTACCAAATTATTTTGTCTCACAACAGGGCTATGCTTGAATTAACTCCGGTATTTTCCTTTAATACTGACCGAGCTATGGGAACATTCTAAAAACGCTCTGAGCGTGACATTTCCTGCTGGGTGAGTCCAATCCACAGGGCAAAAGATTTAACAGGTTAATAACTAAATAATTTCCCTCTTAGCTGATATGCAGCCAGCGAGGTATGTGCATGTACTTTGATGCCTTATTTCTTTGATTTATTCATTGTTTTGTTTGTGTGGTTGGGTTCTCTACTAATTATGTTTCTATACTGCTATTAAACGGTTCGACTGTGGATAAAAGATGAATTAAAGTTGCAAAATAAATCCATCAGTACTTGAAGAACTTTAGCCTTGCGTGTTACCTAGAGGGAAGTGATAGTTTAGGCTACTAATATTTTTTTCGGTTTCAATTCCAAATGAACTTGGCAGGAATGTAATCATATGAAGGGTTAGAATATAAAAAAAAACATAATTGCCACTAGTCATAGTTCTGAGTGAGAAATTGCCTCAAAATAAAAGGAAACCTAGATGCAACATGGCATTGTTCACTGCATTGCTATCAAACTACCATTCTCAAACATTCGAAAAACTACCACCTTACCACTATGTATTCATTGATGTTCGCCAAATGATAAATGGCATGTATTTGAATCCTATTTGCATGCTCTAGCAGGTAGGCTGTAAGCTTATCTATTAAAAGATCAGTATGATCTCAAAGTAAAAGTTGAAGTCTCACACTGTTGTGGCTGTGTTGAAGGACATTAAAAGGATTTTGGCAGCAGACAGTGTTAAAGTACAGTAATGCATGAAAGTTAGCCCTGCCAGAACTATGTAGGGTAGAGATATCTTCACAAAAGTAACTATAAGGTTTTGAATAACAGTAATTTCTGAAACAACTCAACTGACAGTGACTGCAGGTTTCTGTGTCCAACTCTAATCCAACATTCGCCTCCATCAGAGTGATTACTTATACCCTCCTTTAATTATTTCCCAGCTACACAGAAAATACTTTTTTGATTACCATTTAGAGGTGATTTTTTTTATACAGGCTAAATGTGTGCCTACATAACAAGGCCACTTAACATCTGATAGAAAAATGCAATGTTTCTTCATGTAAACAGACGACCTAGAAAATTTAACCAAATAGTTTATCAGATTGGAATGGCAGAAAATCTATGTAAATGGGGCAAGTAGGAGTGAGAGGACTCACCTTTCCCTGTCAATATTTCTGCTGCCATGGCTTAGTCCAACTCTTGAATGCTCTGATCTCATATCTATAGTGGGACGGCAGAGAGTTTTGCACTGTCACAGGTGAGGCCCCGCCTCTGCTGGTGAGGACAAACAGGGTATATACAGCAATCCCCAAGTTAAAGCGTCAGGCCACCATTCGTGGAAATAAGTTAATTTTGCACCTCCCCTCGAGTTAAGAAATTGAGTTTTACCATTTTTCTGTTCATCAAACCGTTCTCCGAGCCTGGCGATACGACTTGCAGCTCTAGCCTAGCATAAGGTGACCAGATTTCTTTGAGGAAAATCGGGGACATTTTGGCGTTCAGCGAAAAAATTAGCATTAAAATCTCAGGTTTTTTGGCGTCACCACATTTGACATTATTGTAGTTTATCCATGGCCTAGGAGGCCTTCTTTTCTCCTCTTAGAAGGGTATATAGGCCTATATTAGTGTTAGCACTTATGTCTGTCCCCACAGTATCTGGATGTTTTCCACTATGCATTCTAAACTCACTATTAGGCCCTATGCTAAGATAAAAGACAAGAACTTTCCCCAGACATTTTCAGACAGACTGAAGTGTTATCATTCTGGATGATGCATTGCATTGTGTATTTTATAGGCTAGACTAAGCAATTCTAGGGTCTGTCAAGAGTTGTAGGAATTGGTAGGATATAGACCTTTTTACCATTTTAAATGTGGGACGCACCTGTCTGCATATAGCCTATCTACAGTACATGCTTGTTCCAAAAATGGGAAATAAGCTAGGAAAGATTATTGTAATAATGTAGGCCTATCTACTGATGCCATTATGGACAGGAGTCCAGGAATCTTTGATACAAAATATCAACAAAGTAACAAATAAGCTTTTTTTTTTTTTTTTTTTTTTTAATGCTGTTGCCCTTTTAAGAAAAATAAAATAGCCTACTCTCATGTGTCTCGTCTGTTCTCGTTGGAGAGAGAAAAGATAGATGCTACTTATTAGATCTTACATATTTACTGAAAATAGCTTTGACACCTCAACTGTTTGAGAAAGATAACACTGAAATGAAATACAAAGCCTGACTTGAAGTTGCGTTTGCTAAACCGGCAAATCGCGGTAAAATGCGCAAAATTTATTGTTGATTATTACGCCGAACTGGATTATAGTTCCAAGATAATTAAACCGAGGAAATTGCCACGTTTCATTTTCTGCAAGTATTATTACATTTTCCAACTAGATATGTTGGTGTGTGTGTGTGTATTTTGTTTCTGTGGGTGGGGTGAAGGGAGAAAACCAGTCTGATTCCTGCAGATGCCAACACCTGGTCAAGGCTGAAGCCATGCCATGGTCGTGTTTTTTTTCTTGTTTCCCAAAAACACTGAAAAATAACTAAACGCTCAATGGTGGTTTTTGCCCCAACGGCATTTTCCAGGCAGCACAGCCTAAAAGGCACTACCTTTACCCTATTCCTAACCCCCTCAACCCTCATCCTAACCCTAAACTGAGTGGAGAAGTGCCCTGAAGGCAGCGCAGCCTGGAAGGCACCGTTGAGGGCAAAAAATACCAAAGACCTAACTTAACTTTCTCTCTAGAAAATAGAGTAAGCCGGTCTGCTTCCTGCAGATGCCAACACTTGGACAAGGCTGAAGCCAACTCATGGTCATGGTTTTTTCTTGTTTCAAAACACTGGAAAATAACTTAAGCAATTATCCTATTAGGCTGACAATGTATTTTAATCAACAATAACAAAACTTTGTGTCCTCAGAAGGAGGACATCAAAAACAGCTTGCTCTCTTCTGAGAGACAGCAGTGGCCACGGGGATGGTCCTGACTAGCCAGGTAAGTGCCATCTCCTTGAGGGACTGTTAGGTGCCGTCCTGCCCTTTTCACACACACACACACACACACACACACACACACACACACACACACACTGCTATTGCCCCTATTTCCTCCCACACGCCCACACTATTTGGGGTTAGCCGGAAGGGTTACAGGTCGTAACACTACGCATAGCCTACTGATAACGTGACTACGCACATAGCTTGGCACTATGGTGATTGCATGTTGGTAGTTGGGCATATTTATAACTTGGCCAAGTCATGACCAGCCCTTAGATTCTCTTTGTACGACGAGGGCCTGGGATGTCGGCAATTGAAAAATTATTGTTTGCTGGAGATGTTTATGTTCAAAATGATTGGATCAGCCCAATGCAAATGAGGTTGGCGAACCAATGCAAACGAGGTTGATGGCCGGAATATTAGACCGAGTTGTGGACAGAAATGAAAACTGCATTTTAAGTATGTATACTGTAAAAAGTGATTCATTGGATCAATGTAAAAAAAAAAATAGGTTAGCAATTCACAATAAGATAGATTTTACATTGACTTAATCTAAAAAACATCATTAAATTATGTTTTTCAGATTAGGTCAATGTAAAATCTTTATTGTGAATTGCTAACACATTTTTTTTACATTGATCCAATGAATCACTTTTGTGTCAGGCAGAGCAAACCAGCTCAACCAGTTTTGATCAGTCTGCTGATATGATGCTATTTGATATCTCATTGTCACTGTCAACAAAGAATTTGCACGTTCGTTCATGATTCACACACACACACCCAAATTCCAATACACCCAAAATATTCTCTGTACGTAGGCTTAAATATGTTTTCAT
Source organism: Sardinella longiceps (assembly GCA_027497455.2). NCBI lineage: Eukaryota > Metazoa > Chordata > Actinopteri > Clupeiformes > Clupeidae > Sardinella > Sardinella longiceps. Next base: position 4,946,847 of record JAODXP020000035.1, on the reverse strand, counting down.
ATCGTGGCAGAGAATTTGCATGTGTATGCACAAAGCAATGTATAAGGGCTTATTGTATCATCTGAGTTTGTGTCCCTAAACTACTTCTAAGCTCTCTGATATACCCAGAGTGAAATGATAATAATAATAATAATAATAATAATAATAATAATAATAATAATAATAATAATAAAAGGATATGCCAAGAATGTTCAGGGCTTTAGAAATGAGAAATTCAAAATGGGCTATGACAATAGGAATGAGCATGCTAGATGCTACATGACCCACACATGCAACCTGAATATGAACCAATATTCCAGCTATTATCTGCATATAGGCCCAAGGGTGGTTACTGATGGTTTGCTGCAAGATCACATCCAGCACCCTTGGATCGGTTATTTCCCCTCTTCCTCTCAATAAACATTTTGATATGCAGCCTTAGCCGCTATTCTATTTCTAAAACGTTCATTTTCTTCACCCAGCGGTGCATGCAAAATTTGGGCATGATTGTGGTACACCCCATACCGTTACAAAACCCTTTTGTCAGGTTGTGCTATCATGCAACAGCCAGAACAGACTTGAAAGTCCATGGTCGACTTCCCATCCAGTGGATTTATATCCATTGAACGCGTTGTGCAGTATGTGCAATCTGCATGAGCCACCGATAATTGGCGACTTTCCCACATCTGATTGCCTCAGGAGTCTTTGAATGAATTTTCAGTTTACTTATAGGCTTGTCCATTGAGATCTGGATAAGATTCCTAGATCTGTTTTCTGAAAACCTGTTATTTTCTCAGCAATATCTGTTGCTGTTGAGTGGCCCCCAAAATTTTGAGCTTATGTCGTCGTCACATCAGGCTCATCCCATGCATGTCCAACTGTTTAGACTGCAAATATTGATCCAGACTTTTGTCAACCAATATCACACATATCTTTGCTCCAACACAGCGTAAAGCGTGCTAGTCAAAATGTGCAAAGATATGCACACTTGCATTCACCACAAGCAAATGTCACTGCTATTCAATTATCTGGGAACTTGGCCTGGAAGTTGCTGGAACAGCTGGCTTGTGTCTTTACATAACTGGTGAGCAGTGACAACCTTTAGCACCCTTAAGATCTCGGAAGTTAAGTTACTTCATTTTTTGTAATGAAGTTTAAAATAGTCCCTTGTCTCAAAGGTAGTGGTATTGCTGCTACTGGAGACTGAAAAAGCAGAAAAAAAAACACTATAGCGTAATGCTTTGCTGCCTCAGAGATCATGGTGGCCTGATTGGGCCAAACTAAAGGCAACCTAGGAGCAGTCATTACCTCCGACAATGACAACAGTTTTTCTCTAGGCAGGTTAATGGAAAAACTGCCCGATAATTGTACCTTGTTAACCTTTAAAACCTGTAAATTGTGTTCTCTGGAAGAGCTCTCTGATTAGATCTGCAGATTGGGTTGACAGCTTCCAGATAACTAGGCAGTATCTATTCTAAATTTTCAATCCAAGCTAGCAGTGATAGCATCATTGCGCTGCCACCAGAAACTTGAGTGCAAATGCCAAGAGTGCAATGCCTCTTTGCAAAACAATGCTCTCTGTGCTCCAGTTCATAGAGACCCTCATAACACTGTGCACAAAATGTCATGTTTTGAATGAGTCACTCATTGACATCATCATAATACAAATACACACATCTACAGTATGTTTGCAATTTTTATTTTAAAAGGACACATTTTCCTCATATCTATGCACCTATTTATCTACATTACATACAATTGAATGAGCGTTTCCATGGAAAACAAGGACATTTCTAAGTAATTCCAAACTTTTGAGCTGTAGTGTTTGCAGTCTTTGATTACAATGAAGTTTCTGTGTTAATAGCTCAAGGTTACTTCTACAAAGGAAGAGATAAAGGGAATGACAGCAGAAAGGAAAACTTAAGTACATAACAATGCACTTCAGTAGCACTGTATGCACGATTTAACACGATCAGGCCCCACCTTATGATGGAGAGGCTTTTGCACTTGGGTGTAAATTCAAACTTAATAAAATGGGTTGAGTCCTTTCTGACTGAGAGAACACAGTGTGTTAGGGTAAACAAAGCTGTGTCCTCCCCAATTTTGACTAACACTGGGGCTCCACAAGGGAGCGTAATTTCCCCTGTACTGTTTACACTTTACACTAATGAGTGTAAAAGCAACACAACAGAACACGTCACAATTAAATTCGCAGACGACACTGCTATAGTGGGGTTAATTAAAAACAACAATGAGACCCAATACAGGGCATGGGTGGATCAGTTTGTAGAGTGGTGTGAGTCTAGCTGTCTTCATCTAAATACAAGAAAGACAAAAGAACTCATTGTGGATTTTAGAATGGGCAGTCACATCCACCAGAATATGGTCATACATGGAGAAGACATTGAGGTTGTAACAAACTATAAATATTTGGGAACTGTTATAGACGACAAATTAACTTGGAGCTGTAACACTGACACCATTTACAAAAAGGGAATGCAGAGACTGTACTTCATGCGTAAGCTGAGGCAATTTAAAGTAGATAGGGATATGATGCGGGTTTTTTACCATTCTTTTGTGGAGAGCATTTTATGTTTCTGTTCTGTAGCCTGGTACTTCTCCCTGTCTATTGCAAATAAAAATAAGCTTCACAGGATAGTCAACATGGCCAGCAAGATTGCTTGCCAAGCCTCTAGGCTAAATAGCATGGCCATGACTGTTGAAACAAGGGTGGTAAAGAAGGCAAATAATATATGTGAGGATCTCTCACACCCCTTACATCAAACATATGAGTTGTTGCCCTCAGGTAGGAGGTTCAGGATGCCCTCATTCCAGACAAACAGAGCCCGCAGATCATTCATACCTACCAGCATATCCATGTTAAATAAGACAACTAAAACTGAATAGCACATTGCACTTTAGTACTGAATAACTGCACTTTAGTACTGTACTGTATTTAAGTTGGGTTTTTTTGTCCTACTGTCAACCTGTCTTTTTGTCTTGGGAGGGTGGGTGTATGGTTTGTCTATTGTGTTCCTGTCTATTGTAATGTCTTTGTACTTGTATCAGATGCACTGAAAATGGCACAGAACAATTTTCCGAAAGGACAAATAAACTATCTATCTATCTGTGTGTCCTATGCCAGAACAATAACGGTTTTAGACCTTGACTTTTAACACAAAACAGACCCAGGCCCTGTATGGAGCTTCAAAGGAGTCTGACATTGTTTTCACAATAAACATTCAAAATGGTGAAGGTGTTTCTTTCCATGGCTCATGAAGTCAGGAGCTGCTAGTAGGTCTGGCATTCTGATGATACTCTAAAAATCAGGCACTTTTTTTTTTTTTTTTTTTTTTTTGTGATCAACTTTTTATTGTTTTTCTGGGGGATGGGGAGGCATTCTTTTATAAACTGTACCTTAAGTAAGTAAGTACCAATTTGAGCTCATTGGTCCAGATGTCTTACTGTACATGCTTCCAATTTAAACTTTTGAAGTGTGCATAATTCTCCCCTAAATGCCTGCTTCTCCTGTCCCATTCTCCAAGAGCAATCTTTGAGGATATAGTCATTCAAAACATACAAATTAAATCTTGCTACAGTACTGGTCAGGTACCTATCCAGGAGAGGTTCTCGGGTTTCCTCAGAGACCTGTCTTCTGTCTACTCTATGGTGTTTTTTGCCTTCAACGACACCTTCCAGGTAGCCTTAAACCTAACCCCCTTCACCCTCACCCTAACCCTAGATTTATCCCTATATAGAGGGATAGCGCCTTTAAAGGGCAACTTTAGTCAATTTTGTAGCGGACCGCTCCTATGCCTCATCCAGAAACATGAGCAGTGCTACAATATTTAATGTCTACACTTTTCACTCATTAACATTTCACATACACATTATTATTTTTAAAATAATCAAGAGCTCGTTTTTATGTAGGCCTCCACGTCCACGTCAATATTCCGCCTATATAGGAACTGACAACGAGTTCAATGGTGGAGAGAAGTGAGCACAAGAAGTCGGCTGGAGGCATGCGCCTAGAGTGAACGGTTTGTGTAAAAAGTTGAAAGAGTAATTTGCAGCGCGTTTGCATGCGCCAGTGCTCTTCATAGAAAGTTTGAAGTAATTACCAAGTTGGATTAGGTCAGAAGACTGGATCTTGCTGTCTGTTTGCCCTATTTGATACTCACGCAGGCCAAGACGGATACGTTGTCTGCTCACACCATCGGAAACTCAAATAGACCATGGCGGAATTCTTCTGCAGTGCTTGCACTCACCACTAATAGTGAGTAACGTCAAACTGCCGGTTGAACTCGTGCACCTGGCCGTATTTTCCCCTTCCTGTTCTCCGTTCCTGAACTTCTCTCCCACATCCGTCATAACTTTCCCCTCTGCTACAAAAACGGACTCAAACACAATGCTGACATAATACAATATCCACACAACATTCATATCTCCATTTCCCCTTTGGTTACTTTGCTACTTTTGTTTTATTCCATTTTGGACAATTTGTGTTTTCCCATGTTTATTTCTTAAAGAGATAGTATTTAATTTGTGTTTTTGAACAGTTTTGTTATGTTTGTTAAATATAGTCTACATTTAATGAACGTTCTAAAATGTACATTTGAGTGTTGTCTGTCCTTATTTCCATATTATTTAAATAATATTGACGTGGCACCCTTAGTTTAATTTGGTAGGCAGTCAATCCTACCTGGCGCCTGAACATACTTTTTTTTAATAACCCTGAGGGTGTCACGTTACATTTTCAACAAGAGCTCTATTGCTCAAGCTACTTGAGATTTGCCAATACTGAAGACGCAAGACATTTTGGTCCAACCATATCGGTTTCCTTGAACAGAGAATAATCACTTACAACTAACCCAAGGGGGCAGAATTTAGAACTGTGGTTTTAACATCTTTAACATTCTCCAAATCTCACCACAAAAATGGAACATCAACAGACACCTTTCAACACAGGAATGTAGTGTGTATGAATACAAAAGACAAAAAAGTGGTTAAAACTGCATTTATGCAAGCAGTCATATATTGTTTGTTCACAAATGCTTTTGTAAACCCTGCATAAAAACACTGTTTTAACCACTTAGTCATTTGTAGTCAAACGACTGCTCTGTGATGCAGTATTAGACATCTTTTGTACAGCCCCTGTCCGATTTTTAGGATATCAATAATCTTGACAGGAGGGCAGGGACTGAACTGAACTGAACTGTTGGTGGTGAGGAGGGAGGTGGGGATCTCTGAATTCTGGCATCTACACCAGCAAGAACAGGCTAGACAGGTCAATGAAAGTCAGGGCACCGCATGTGATAAGTGACGAAACTGAAGAGCTAAAGCTGGATTCCCTGGTTCAGTACACCTGGTGGAGGGCATATGCAAATTGCTAGAAGTTGCATGACATAATTTTGTAATGCAGACTGCCCTCCAATGGCACAGTATGGTGCAAATACAAAAGGGATATTTCTAACTTGATGTGTCAATGCACTGTGCACCTGCTGACCTGCGTGATGTGTGATCTGTTAGTGCACCTGCTGACATATAATCCAATGAGAGAGTTTTTGGTTTCACTCTTAGTTCCCCGTGCCTCCTGGAAAATCTGAAACATTTGTGGTGACTTCTCCAGTCATGGAAAACACCTGGAAGTTGATTTAAATGTGGAAGTGTCTGGAAAAATATCTATATTTTTCATTTAACCATTCATTGGAATACTAAATTTTGGTGCTTATTCTGTACAGTTTCCTGAATCTTTGAATAAAGATGTGCCAAATGTAGCTGGATTGTGCTTTCAAAAAGTATGGTATATTTTCATCTGATTCCTCAACAAAGGGGAATTTAGCTCAACCACATTTGGAAATAAAATCAGTGGCCTACTGAATGTCTGGAAGGATTGTGTTTTTCAAAAAGTAGCCTATGATATCGATCTCCTTCAGAAAATGCAGCTTTACAAGCCTAAATGAATCTAGCTGCCAATTAGACATAAACAAATAATCACTATGCTATACCACGTTTGATTGTCACTAATTATGCCATGTTTGATTGACGATTGATTGATTATGCGCTGTCTTAAAATGACAGTGTAGTATAGTGTTTCTCAACGGGGGCGGTACCGCCCCCCCTGTGGGCGTTGGAGCACCTTTGGGGGGCGTTGTGAAAGAAATAGCAGAGTGGGGGGCGATTAGACACAAATGGGGGGCGTTAGTCACTGTTATTTATTAAAATGTTTTAAGCATACTTTAAAACACTTTGTTCATTTGAACACAAAATATGTAATAAATAAGTCTATTCATTGAATGATTTGCGCCTGGTGGCTCTATCTAGTTTCTTTAGCCTTCTACTCCTTTACCGTCTTTGCCGCACCGCCGGCATGTCATTTCCATGGCAACATCCATAAACAAATTCAGTTGACTGAGCGCAGCCAGCGCAGCAGAGCTGGCTGACGGCCGCTGACGGCTCCTGACGGCTGAAACATTCGAACCCGGGTTCGCGGGTTAAACTTACACATCCAATCAAAACGTACACAAGCACAAATACGTATCATTTTTTTAATAGCAAAACATAAACAACATGGCGGCAAACAAGAAGAAATGCAGACAGTACAGTATAGAATATATCAATTTTGGTTTCATTCCATCCCCTACAAATGTTCAGCTCCCGATGTGCCTGCTTTGCGAGCAGGTTTTCTCCAATGAAGCGATGAAACCATCGCGTTTGAAGGACCACCTGAATAAGATGCATCCTGACAAGGCATCTAAGGATGCGGCCTACTTCAATGCCCTCAAGGAGCAACATTCAAAAAGGAGCATTTCCAATCTGTTCTCTCGGCAAACAAACCAAACACAGAGCGGGTTAGTGGCCTCCTACAACATTTCTTTATTAATCGCTAAAACTGGCTCACCGTTTACTATAGGGGAGAAGCTGGTTCTCCCACCCTTTAAAGAGGCCATCTCCACTGTGATGGAGAGAGACCCAGCGCCAGTATTGAAAGCCATCCCGCTGAGCAATGACAGTGTGGCACGGAGGATTAAAGAGATGGCGATGGATACTGAACAGCAGTTGTGTGCCACACTGCGAGAAAACCGTTTCAGTATCCAGCTGGATGAAACGACAACGGCAGACAACAACGTTCTCCTGATGGCCTACGCACGTTATGTGTCTGGGAGGGATTTGGCCGAGGACATGCTATTCATTAAATATCTAGCAACAGACACAAGGGGAGAAACAATATTTAACGCCCTAAATGAGTACCTCCGGGATAAGTCCATTCCGATAAGCAACATCCTCGCCTGTGCCACAGATGGGGCACCTGCTATGGTTGGGAGGTACCGCGGATTCGCCACTTTTTTGAAGGAGCGTGTGCCGCAAGTGTTGACTGTCCACTGCGTCCTCCACCGTCATAACCTTGCCTCCAAAGCCATTAGCCCATCTCTCCACCAGTCCCTTAACACCGCTGTTAAAGCAATAAACAAGATCAAAGCCCATGCGCTTAATGACCGACTCTTCAGGCAGCTCTGTGGTGAGAATGATGAGTCCTTTGAGCGTCTGTTGCTCCACACCGAGGTGCGCTGGCTGTCCAAAGGCAACTGTCTGGCTAGGCTGTGTGAGTTGTTTCAGACGGTCGTGGAGTTCTTGGAGAATGTCGATGCCAATCTGAAAGATCAGCTGTCCTCTTGCCGGGCCGACATCCATTATCTTGCCGACTTCTTCGGGAAGATGAACGAGGTCTCCTTAAAGCTGCAAGGGGAGGCCGTAACACTTGTGCACTCCAAGGCCACCATCCGAAGTTTCCTTGCGAAGCTGGACCTGTACAGAAGTAATTTGGGCAGGCGTCAGCTGAACAATTTTAATCTTCTGACCAAGGTAGCCTATTAGGCAATAATAATAATAATAATAATAATAATAATAATAATAATAATAAGCCTTCTAATAATTATTATTAGTGGTAGTAATAGTAGGGTAATTAATAACAATGTGCAAACAATAAGATGCAAATAATAGCCTATCCATAATAATACTACTACTAATAATACGCTATAATAAAATAAAAAATAATAGGCCTAATAAGGTAACTTCTTACATTCAGGTGCTGGATGAGGTGACGGAAACGCATCTTCTTCGTTACACCGACCACCTGAGGACGGTGAAAGCGGATCTGGAGGTCCGTTTCAGGGACCTCAACCAACTGGATGTTCCTGAATGGGTGACGGAGCCCTTCCAAGTGGATGCGTCCGCCACTGATGCCGCGATACAGGAAAGTCTAATTGACCTCCAGAACGATGAGGAGGCCAAGGCCACGTTTCGCATCTCTGGCTGGCGTGCGATGTGGGCCACACATGGTGTTCGCTTTCCGCTACTGTGGGAGAAGATTTCTGTTCTTCTTCTGGCCTTCCCCACCTCATACCTCGTGGAGCAGGGATTCAGCCAAGCGCTTCACTTACAGACGAAGTACCACAACCGTCTGAATTTGGTGGACTGTGGTGCACTCAGGCTGAAGCTCACCTCGGTGTGCCCTGACATTAAAAAGCTGGCAGCCTCTCACCAAGCGCAGGGCTCACACTAATTTTAAAACATTAGACTTGTGAAAAAAACAAGTTAGATTTCAATTTCATCTATGTTCTGTGTTAAACTTCTATTTTAGCCTACTAGCCTAAATTGGAGACAGGCTGCTGTTGTTGCTGCCGCCTTCTTCCTCCGCCTTCAATTAAACAACGACAATTTTTCAAATGGCAGATCTGCCTAATTGAGCGCGTGACTGAGCCTATCCTCATTGGTCAATTAAGGCATGTTGTCTGCGTGATCAGTTGATGTTCGTGTGATTGGTTGATTGTGTTCATATTGAGATCAAGCTATGATCTCTGGTTTTGTGCAAAATACAATACTTTCAAACTTCCACCAATTCTTGTGAAATTCTTAATTACTCATGAACTGAAATAAGTAGCCCAGACCAACCACACAAACAATGAGTAGCTGTTTCAAAAGCTTTTCTATAGCCTAGGCAACATTTATTATCCCTAGGCTATTTATAATTTTATTGATATTATGATGATGATGATTATTATTATGGTTATTATTATTATTATTATTAGTATTATTAGTAGTAGTAGTAGTAGTAGTAGTATTAGTAGTAGTAGTATTATTAGCATATTATTATTATTATTATTATTGATAATAATAATAACAACAACAACAATAATAGCCTAATAATAATAATAATAATAATAATAATAATAACAATAATAATTATTATTATTATTAGGCCTATTATTATTATTATTATTACCGTCATTAGGCAATGATGAGCATATAGCTTATACAGTAGGCTATATATATCTTGTGTGTTAGTGTATATATTGGGTGGGGGGCATCAAGAGCCTCATGATGAAGAAAGGGGGCGTTGGTTCAAAAAAGGTTGAGAACCACTGGTGTAGTAGGACAGATATCGCCTGATACACCACAGAGGGCGCAGAAGTCAGAAGGTTAGATCAAATGCTGAGTACTGTGACTACACAGGAGCTGCACTAGAGGGCAGCAGAGAGACACTTTGAGCAGAGCCGTATATAGACGGCTATATACGGCTCTGACTTTAAGAATGTAGGATCAGATCAAATAGATGTAGATCAAATGCTGAGTACTGTGACTACACAGGAGCTGCACTAGAGGGCAGCAGAGAGCTACTTTAAGAATATAGGATCACAGCTCTATTGTGAGTCTTTTGGCATGGCTGCTTCTGGCTGCGTTTACACTGGCAGTTCAAATCCGATTTTTTGCTCCCATGTGGCACAATTCCGATGTGTTTGACGACAGTGTAAACAGAAAAAGTCACATGGAATCTGATTTGTCCAGATCAGATCCAGGCCTCCTTCATATGTGGTCATAAATCAGATACGTATCAGATATGTGTTGATGTGATGGCAGTCTAAACAGACAGATCGGATGTACCCTACCAATGCGTCTCATACGTCATTAATTGGGAGTTTTTCTGCACCAACACGGAAGTTAGAAGGAGATAAGTGACTCTCCATAGAGGGGAAACGAGGGGAAACAAGGATGAATTTCAGTAAAATTAACGAATACATTTAGGAAGATATGAGTAGGGCAGCGGAGAAATGCGTTTTGTTTCATTCCCTCAAGATTCATTTAGGTTTAGGCCTATGTCTACTTCGCGATTAACAACCACATAACCGTTCATCTTCTCCGTTTTGACAGTGATGTGAAGCCAGATGCTTTCACTTTCACCAATACTCGGACTTTATTTTTTCCCCTTCACTTTTTCAAGCGATTCATTTCATTTGCTGGTTGATAGCAGGACTTTCATTTTACTGACAAAGTCATTTGATGATGAGAGAGACGGGCCGTTTGTTCAAATAGCCTAGTTCTAGATCTGTAAACTGCTCGGGAACTCTCTCTCCGTTGCACCTCTGTCTCGCTACCTCTCACTTGTACAACGCGCTACACTATTTCTCTCCATTCACAGGAGATTTTACAACACTCGCGGGTGTTCATGAGCCACTTTAGAAAGGCGATTGTTCGGGGGTTGTGCCTGAAGTATGTTAAGGATTAGCTTTCTACTTAGTCGTCATCATTATGATGGAAATAAGCATAGAAATTAATTAATGGCAGCAATAACATCCAGGTTCTGGCCACCTCTATTTTGAATGTCCCTTTGGTCAGGGCGGACGTGCCTTCTACGCATGCGGGTTGTTTCAAGTGTCTGGCAAGTGTAAACATGCACATCTGATTTGGGCACTTTTGAAAGTAGATGTAATAATAATAATAATAATAATAATAATAATAATAATAATAATAATGAGAGTATAGGGGGAAAAAATCAAAAACATTGAGATCATGAGAAACAAAAACAAATCAAAAGTAAAAATATGTACATATAAACAAAAACTTGGCAAAAAGAACCAAAATAGCTCTTCACTATGAAGAGGTATTAATCAAAAGCAATAGAGAATAAAGCTGTTTTGAGCTTCTTTTTAAAACAAGCTTGTTTGTCAAGTTTGTTGTCAGTTAAAGTCTAACTGTTGTCAGTTTCATCAGTAAATACAGAAATATTCCAAGAATAATGAATTGTAAACTACAGAAGAGGAGAATTTCCCCTTTAAGTAACCCTTAAAAAACCCTCTCTTTTTTTAGCATGTTTAGCCCCTCTTCTAGAGTTTCTAGGATGTAATAGAATCATTGATACCAAGACTTTGATGATCGGTCCTGTTTTGGATATTTGGCTCATTTAGAATCCCCCCTTTTCTGCTTCACAATGGCTTGCCTTGTGCATGTCCTTTAATGTCCTTAAAACAATCTTAAACCATTATTTTAAAACATGTACAGCACACTGAGTGGTTAGTGGTGTACATTGATGTTCCAAAACAATTAGTGAAATACAAATCCTGTCCAGCTTTATTTGCCCTTTTCTTGTACCAGTTGGTATTACTACGTCAAAAAAATAGAATGCTTAAAATACCACATAAAACGTGACAGAAACTGTATTTTGCTGCCTGACATAGCCCGACCATAATACTGCTGTTCATCCGTATTCATGGTCTGGAGGTTCTTTATAGGGCAGGGGGGAAGGCATTCAGTTCTGGTTTGAAACAATTGGACAGCTCGTCTAATCAGCTTCTCCTATTGGCCGGTAGTCTCTCTACCAATGTAAACCCGCCCCCAGAAGACCGCCCCAGACCATGGATACGGATGAACATTTGTGTTACGGGCGGGCTATGTCAGGCTAGTATTTTGCTACAATATCATCTGGCCACATCCGACTCATGAAGCAGACTTGTGATAACTTTCAAGGGGCTAACTTTTGCAGTTGGACTGTAATCAGTCTGTGGGTAATTAGCTGTCTAGCAAGATGTTCTGAGGGAGACTTTAGCAGGCTAAGTAGCTAGTGAATGCTAATAAAATATTTCACATGAAGCGGCTGCAGAGTTTAGCATTAGGAGTAAAACACACCACCATTCCCATCCTTACATGCTCCATCATCATAGAGCCTTCTAACGGCCAATTCACACACAAACCTGTGGAGCGTGGGGCGATTTCATTTAGAATACATGTTAACAGGTTAGGTCATTCAGACTGCACGCGTGTTCTGCGCGGCTCCTGTCCGGTCTCTGAGCGGTTAACCGCGGAGCTTTTTTGAAATAGAAACGAGTTCTATTTTTCCAAGCGTTTTTAGCGCGGTAAGCGGGACTTGCGTGGTGTCCATAGATTTTCAATGCAGAGCTCGGGTAGCCAGTTCATGCAGAGCACCGCAGAGACAATTTCTTGTGTGAATGCACAAGCCAACAGGCACCGCTTACGGACCGCCCCGCTCCTGCACCGCAAACGTGCAGTTTGTGTGTGATTCGGGCCTAACATTCACACAGCACACCAGACCCCTCCCACCGCCACCATGTCCTCTCTCCACATTTATACAACAATTAGGTCCGGTCAAGCTATTTCTGAATTTCTGATTGGACGGGAGGCATTCCAAGCGTCACTACGAGTGATGCTATTTGGCAGGAACATCACTGAAGACTCTTTACAGTTATTAATCAGTGCGCATTTTCTACCGAGCCATCTAGTTCTATAGACCAATTTACCATGACGTCATGCTCTCTTCCGGGTGGCAAAAGGCAAAAGTCGTCAACGAAAAACTAGTCAAAAGCATGCATCCTATTTCACCAAATATGCATTTTCTGGTTACAAAACCTGGATCTTTCATATTCAACAGTCATTTCTATCGCATTTATCGTATCCTTTTTACAAAACAAAAATGCCGAACTTATTAATTTGTGAACAACTTTACCGGCAGATCCCTTCCTAACCTGGCCGTATGGCAAGCATGGTAGACCGGCGCCGGTCTGTTTGCTACCTCGGTAGTAACGTTACTTGGGTGTCAACGGGTAGGCTATGGAGTATGGATACATATCACAACGGGTGTATTTTCTGGTCACAAAACCTACGTTCAGAATGAAAGGTCATCATTTCTTCTCTCTTTTTAACAAAATAAAGTCATAAACCCCAGACTTATTGATTTCAGGCAAGTATTCCCTGCTTGGTCTGTTAAGCTAATCTAGCATTGTAGCTAGCAAGCTAAACCCACTGACGTCCCTGTTTATAACGGTTAGCCTAATTCGGTTGCTAAGTGGGTAACAGGTGTAGAGATCGTATTAACACAACAAGTTTATTTTCTGGTTATAAAACATATGTCTTTAGATTTAACAGTGAGTAGTTATTATCTCGTTTTGCAAAATAATAATTCATAAAGGCGAATTTATTAATGTAAGACTGGTTTTCCCCGTTGAATGTATTCACGTCAATGGGGTACCAGTTGCTTTCTGCCACCCGGAAGTATCTCAGCACCCCTTGTTTACAAACATTCTGAAAAGGCCTATAATGATCTCCGTTGAGTTTCTTGTTTTCCTGTATGAAGTAGCGCCATGCATTTGTCTGTAATCATTCATAGTACCAATAAATTAAAATTTGGGGGTTTGGAAAACACTTTTGGTACGTCCATGAACTTAGTTAGCGTGCTAACGGACTAGATCAAGTGAATAGCAAGTAACATAGCAACAGTATGTTAACTAGAAGCAGACCGTTTTAGACTTTGCCTAAACATAATATTTGGCACTAGCCTTCGTTTAATTTTGGTCTGTCAACTTAAACTAATCTCAGCAACATTGTCCAGCTGGTTGTCATTCAATGAAACACCACTTCTCAGTTTAAAAAAAAAATTACGTTAGCTAGCTCGCTAGCGTTAGCTCGCTAACAATTTGTAGTGAAATGCAGCTGCCTAACCTGAATTAAACTTCTGCTACAAATACAAACTATAACAACTTACATTATTTGGCTTGAAATGATGATAGGCAGTTGTAGAATATGATAAATATATCCAAAAAATCCTCATTGACTCCAAAAAGACATGACCAGTTTATTGACAGTATCCCACACATATCTCATTCACTTCACCGTAACGGAGCCCGACCCCAGTTTGCATCAAGGGGGTTGCCCCCGCCCCCCCTTGCCAAAGTGTTTCTTTCAGTTTTGCAAATCAACTCTCTGTAAAAGTTTGAAATCTTCAGTAAATATCCAATACATCTAACCGTTTGCTATTTGTATAATTTTTTACATATTGCCAGGGCAGTTCCAAGCTAAGAACTATTTTGAGGGGCGGAAGGAATGGACAAAAATTGAAACTAAACAGTAGGACCTAGAAAATACAATTTTGTGTTTAAAAACTTAGTAAATTGGTAATGGAATTGTTGTATAAAAGCAATATCACACTCGTGGTCCTGATGTTATTGGAAGAATATGTTCACTGTGTGGTTGTCTACGGCACTCAGCCTGCGGCTTCGTGCATAAGGCGAACAACACACAGTGAAGATATTCTTCCAATAACATCACTCCCACTCGTGTGATATTGCTTAAATATACAGCACACTATTTCATCTCCCCTGACTCCATTACCATGACCCCTGGCAGATAACCCCCTGAGCCGTGGATTTGTCCAAGGTTTCTCCCTGGGTGGGGAGTTTTCCCTGCCCCTGTTGCTGTTGAGTGCCCCCCGTCCTTTTTGTAAACAGCCTATTGTCTATTCTTACAGCCAGCATAATCCTTGCTCAGCATGGTCCTCCCTTCTTGTAGGCCTTCCAATAGTTCAGCAATTTTATGGGCTTGCCCAAGATCATGGTTATGGTCTTAACATAATCACAGCGGTTGAAAGGCCCATTCACAGCTTCTTTGAACTGTGAAGGGTTAGCGGCTACAGTGGGATTTATCTTCAAGACTTTCAGGCATAGGCCTATGTAAACATCTTCAAAGTGAAAAGGCTTGACATTTTTAGAGATTTGGACCAGCTTCTCTGGTAGGTCGTTGGAAAAGACATAGCCAAGCCCCTGTAGATAGGTGGGATATTGGGTGTCAGGGTAGACGTCCTTGGGAACGTACCATTTGGAGTTGGGGTCACGGACGACTGGAGGGTCCCAAAATATGTTGCCTGTGATGTAGTTCTGTTTTGGCGTCTGGGGCATGAGTAGCATAGATACAAGGTTCTCCACATTGAGGAACAAGTCCGAGTCGATCTTCATGGCATAGGCAGCACTGGGGCAGTAAGTGGCCAGCCAGTCCATGATCAACATGGTCTTGATAGTCAGGTTGAGGTAGGTGTCGGCGAAGTTGCCCTGTAAGATGTCTTGATGTATCTCACTCTCACTGTTGACGCTCTCCTGCAGAAGTGTGTCTTTGTCCACCTTCCCCAACAGGAAGAGCGTGGTCACCACTTTGCCCTGGACCAACGTCTCGTTCCCCCATGTTGCCCGGATGGCCACACGGGCATCCATTTCACTCGGGTGCACTGGCACCATGAGAACCAGGAAGGGCTTCTGTCTCTGGCAAACATTGGGCTCATTCAGGTCAAAGTGGTATTGTCGTGGGTAGACATAGTGATATTTCCTGGTATCTTCAGGAGTGGTTGTTTTGATGGTGGTAGTGGGGGCAGGAGTGGTGGTGATATAGGTGACTAAAAACACATTTAAAGGCTGATTAAGAAATCATGTTTTAGTCATTTTACCCAATCACTTAAAGAAAATGTTGAGGAAAAACAAAGAGAATCATTATTTAATATTTTTTGTACCAAGTCCTGCTTTTTGTAAACGGAAAAGTTCCCATTACCACTTACAGTATACCTGTGCATCTCTTTTGACATGCGTGCTATACAGTAACTATACAGTAACTCAACCCATTGGTTCACAACACTATGAAGATCAGGGGACTACGTAGCCCAGCTACTCTCATGGTGGCTAATATTTCAGACCATATAATTGCACTGCAAAACCTTTGACATACCCTCGCAACTTCTTGCAGTAAGCTAAGAACCAAACAAAGCTGTTATTAAGCGTTTCTGCCGATATGTTCATTACAGCTTCATGAGAATCCTTCCCATGATGGTCACCACCAAGAGTCTTTGGAATTAAAACAACCCCAAAACATCACAAACCCTTCATCCTAAGTACCACTGGGCAGGGGGCTATTTTCAGTGTTGAAATTCCCCTAAGATGCCTAAACCGCCATGAGGAAAAAGCTCAATTTTCATCCCATCTGGCCACACAACAGGATTCTATGTAAAACCCCAACAGTATATGTGATGTGACAAGGCAAGAATCTTAAGGATTTACAGGAGAAGATAATAATGGAGAATATCTGGAAAGGAAATCCACCTGTCTGCCATCCTCGTTTCAGAATCTGTATTGTAGAGAAGAAGTCTGTGTATAAGACAGCCAAAATACACAATGATATGGCAAGGAACATTCTGAAGCACTGATTTTGGCTCCTCCTTGTCCGAGCTGCAAAGAAAAAAAAAAAAAAAAATCATAAATTCAATTTTATTTGTAGAGCACACATACACTGTACAGACAGTATGGTGAGGACTCATGAGTAACAGGGGCAAGGAAAAACTCCCTTCAATGCAAGCCAAAAAGGATGGCACTCTGCCCCCCTTCTTTGAATGAGGCCATCATAACAGTATTGCCCAAAAAAGGAGAGGAAGTGTTACCTCACTCACATCAGATGTAGCGCTAACGCGCAGAAATCCTTGAATCTAACTGGACAAACGGCTTGTCCATCAATTTAATTGACGTACACCTCAGCCAATCATTGAAACCAACCGATGATGCTGGTTATGTTTGTTGGATTGGTTGGATTCAAAACAGTTGCTTCTTCACTACGTCACACCATCTACAGCAGCCAGCAGTCCTGATTGGTTCGGTTAGAAAATATTGGGCTTGAAATCGTTCTGAAGGGCTTCAACATCAGATTGATGCGCGGAAGTGCCTTACGAAAGTTACGTAGCGCATCATCTGACGTGAGTGAGGTAAGAGGAAGTGAGCAGTTACAGACTTATCTCACTTTTAAAGGAATAGTCCACTTCTTTATGAAAATTGGTTATTCACCCCCTTACCTGGAGTTACATATGTGGGTAAGAGCATTTTGGTGTCCGTGCATGCGTTGTCCTAGCCTGACACGCCAGACTATATCATAAGAATGTATAGTCTGAAGACCACTGATAGACTGTGCCTCAATGGAGGGGCGGGTGATTGCGTTGTCTTTCAAACTGCCTCTCCACGTAATAGGCTAGCGTTCCGGCCAGTGGTACCAGCTGGTATATCAAACTTTTCCCATAGCCTGTCGGTAACACGGCAAAGACATATTTTTTCAGAACGAAAGACTTCAGTGCACTTTCTTGTTTCACTTTCAAAGAAAATGACTAGTGCAATTTGTCCAAAACTAAAGCCAAAGACGAATCTCTACATACGGCTCTGGTTTGAGCAGGACTGTCGTCATCGTACAAAGCCTGCCTTACGATTTCCTGTACACATAACGCGCTGTGATTGGTTATCCGCCGCCAGAGGACGGATTACAACGGGTTTCTATCAGTGGCCTCTAAACGTATCCGCTGTGCAAATTCAAATTTGCTACCGCTAGGGGTACGTCTAGAGTTCTAGGCTAGCGTTGTCCTAGTCTGGCAACCCCAATTCTACCTTTAGCTTAGCATAGGTGCTGGAAAGTAAAGTTGCCAAAGAGTTGCTATCTGGCAACATCACATTCAAGTGCTTATGCTAAGCTAAAGCTAAAAATTGGGGATGTCATACTGATGATGTACAACATCCAAACACTGGGTAAGTATCCCATGTAGTTATTTAATATCACATTGAAATTGGAGTCCTTCCCACCATTGAAGACTTATTAATTGAAACAAGCCCAGGCGTCTGTTTCCCAAAAGCATAGTTGCTAACTAAGTTAGCAACGACGTTGGTTGCAATGCAATTTCCCATTGCCAACTAACTAAGTCGCAACTAAGTTAGCAACTATGCTTTTGGGAAATGGACGCCTGATTAATTTTCTGAAGTGGCAAAAAAGTCATTTTTTGTTCATGTGTGAAAAAAAATATGCAAAACTCACATTTTCAGAAATCTTCGTATATATAGTATATTTATGGACTGCTTTTGCTGACATTCTGGGAATCAACCAGGTTTGCAACAATGTATGCAATGGTCCCTAACAGCTCTGCCGAATCTCTAAGCTGACAGAACGTGTAGAAATGCACCTTCTCCAGCAACTCCCTTTGGAATGCTGTACTTTGTGTTGTTACCAATAAACCATTTTTCAATTAATACAGGTTTCGGCATCATTCCTTTTCCTCCCTGTAATGACCACGCATATAGCAAAGATTTTGTTCTAACACTAGTTTTCGAGTTATGTTGCACACAGACAGACGCAAGCGAAAACTGGTAAAAATGTACGAGGTAAAAATGTTAGTCTTGTGGAACGAACGTCTACCCTCATTTTTTCATAGCCTGACAATTTTTTACATTTCTGCAAAGGGCGTTATTAGGCTTAAAGGTAGGGTCCATGATGTTCTTCTGGAGCACTTTTTACCGCAATGCTCAAAATTCCCTCACATCCTGATTGCAAACAATTAATTAGACTAAAATCACTAACACAATTAAAAAAGTGTTCTCAACTGTCACCACTGGACAGGGGCGCTGCCAGAAATTTTGGGTGTTGTGACTAAATCTAGATACTGTATACCGCATGGCGGTACAAAATATGACCACTGCTCAGTTCTGCACATTCTCTGCCCTGTGTGTGTGTGTGTGTGTGTGTACGTTCGTGAGACAGTAGGCCTATCATCCCAAACCAGTAATCCTCCGCTTAATAGCACAATTTACAGGTCAATGGTTGTACAGTCATTAAATGTATAAATTCATTTATTTTATAGCCCCCATGGATGAAATTCCACAAGACTTTACAGCGCAAAGATGATGTGGCCCCCGGGGACCAAACAAAATTTTTCCGTAACAGTCTACTGGGGCTACATGCACACCAAGTTTCATGTGCCCCGGTGTTACGGTGTCCTGGGAATCTTTGACCAAAAATTCAGGAAGTAGATGACGGGAGAAAAAAAAAAGAAAAAAGAAAAAAACTTTGACAATCACTTTATGACCGCCATCACTTTATGCTAGCTACGCTCGCGGCGGTCATAATAATTTTGGCCCTCAAATATTGATTTCAATATTAAAATTTCTCTATAAAAACCCGGATCTCGACTATATGTGAATTGCTATAGATGTCGCTAAATATCACTAAATGGAGATTCATTCTTACAAAGCAATGTAGGCCTACAGTTTAAACAGTTTTACAGATACTATCAGAGGCTATTGCGGGCAGCAGCCAGAAATGTTTCTGCAAGCCGCCATTGGCCTATTCTCTAGCAGGTATATATATTAAAAGATTGTTGTGATCTCAAAGTAAAGAGGTGTTGACGTCACACTGTTGTGGCTGTGTTGAAGGACATTAAAAGGATTTTGGCAGATGTCAGTGTTAAGTACAGTAATGCAAGGAAGTTAGCCCTGCCAGTACTATCGGCTAGTCGGTGAGTGATATCTTCACAAAAGTAATTATAAGGTTTTGATAGTAATTTCCGAAACAACTCAACTGACAGTGACTGCAGGTTTCTGTGCCCAACTCTAATCCAACATTCGCCTCCATCAGAGTGATTACTTATACTCTCCTTTAGTTATCTCCCAGCTACAAAGAAAAGACTTTTTTGATTTAGAGGCGATTTTTTAAACACGCTAAAATGTGTGCCTACATACAGTAACAAGGCCACTTAACATCTGATGAAAATATGCAATGTTTCTACATGTGAAGAGACGACCCAGAATTTTTAACTAAATTGTTTATCAGAATGGCAGAAAATCTATCCACGTAAACAGGGCAAATAGGAGTACTCACCTTTCCATGTCAATATTTCTGCTGCCATGGCTTAGTCCAACTCTTGAACGCTCTGATCTCATGTCTATAGTGGGACAGCATAGTTTATTATTACAGGTGAGGCCCCACCTCTGTTGGTGAGGACAAACAGGTACAGCAATCCCCAAGTTAAACGGCAGAGAGTTTTGCACCATTACAGGTGAGGCCCCGCCTCTGCTGGTGAGGACAAACAGGGTATATACAGCAATCCCTTCAGATTTTACTTTTTAAAACCACCATGGCAATGGATTCCAAGTCTTAATCCCTGACCTTTCTATTTGATAGATTTTGACTAACATGTAACATATAACATATAAAGAAGAATAGACTTATGGCTCTGGTATACTCCCATGCACATAGTGCACGCACTTGATGCCCACCAAGCGTGTGACGAGATTTGCACCATCATCGATCATCTTTGCACATGCATGCTGATATCTCAATCTTTTTATAACCACACGTGCAAAATGCTGCATAAAACTGTTTACTAATAATTTGTGGAGTAAAGCTGTATGTGTCTGAAGAGTTTCTGGTGAGTTTGTTTGTTTATTATGGATGTTAACTGAGCAGAACTAACTCCCTAGTGAAGGTGGAAGTTCAGAAAATGAACTGTGTTGCTGCCATAGGGCACAGGACCAGACCAGGGGGGGGAAGTGATTGTTGTGGAGCGCACTATGCTCAAAATGTGCGGGCAAAGCCCAGTGCACGGGAGTATACAGTTCCCTTTAGATGTAGAGTTGCCCAGTAAAGATCTGTAAATATGGGCTTTATCATATTTGGCCTCCTAATCAAACGAGCCAACGCAAACTTTAGCAGACAGAATTTCAATTAGAATAGGACACCTAATCTGAAAAAAATAATGGCTAATTTGAAAAACATAATACCTCTGAGACTGCATTTAACACTTTTAACAGTCTCAAATCGACAATTATGATCTATCTTTTTTTTAAAATACTTTTTAAACTCTGTGGACGCCCTGACAAACCTACTCACCTCTGTTAGTGAAATCCAATGTGTGGTGTAGAAAGAACACTTGAGGCAGAGCTGGAGCGCAAATGTTCAGCAGGAAGACCAAAAAAAAACAAAAACAAAACAAAAAAACAAGACAGTGAACACATGTCAACAAACTTTTGTAAATAATATTGTTATTATTAAAGTGTATTTGATATGAGGATCCTGGAGGAGTGATGGAAATGACAAACGGTAGTTTATAGACTCAAATACAATGTAAATATGGAAATTGTTCTAAAACTACTTGCCTGATAAAAGTGTAACTCGAAGATCAGAATGCTGTTGCTGTTTTGCTTTTATATTACTTTTGTTATGAAAATTAATGTCTTTGATTGATTGACTCTGTCCATTACCAAGGCTTCATAAAACCCTAAGTAGATTAATCCTTAGAGACAGGCCCGACAACAGTTGCTGCAGACCATGGTGTTGTGATAAAGTGACAGACTTGTTATTAAAAGGTTAATGTTTCAGTTCTTGATGAATACATAGCCTACTCCTTATATTACCAGCCAGTGCTGTTACATTACATTTCTTGTGATTGGACAATGCTCACAGCATCTTTCAAACAGACAGTGTTAGTGTTTTAGTGAGAATCAACAATAAAGCAACAGTGTCCTAGTCCATGTGGATATGCCTGTTCTAGGTAAGAACATTCATTGATTAGACATGCCACCTGGTTTCTCATTCCCTTACTGCAAATCTAAATCATGGGCATACCATGCAGGCACAATCCGAATGCCAATCTAACCTGTGACTGCTCTCGGATAACAAGTGACCTTTATGACTATTTATGTGACAGGAAACGAGTGCTCGTAGTCTAGACACACTAGTTAGGAACTTTGATGGTTGAAATACAATTTCCCATAGTCCCACAGGAAATAAGGAAAAAGTGATTCCCATAGTGAAACACCGTAGCCTAGCCCTAGAACTCTAGATGTACCCCTAGCGGTAGCAAATTTGAATTTGCACAGCGGATACGTCTAGAGACCCCTGATAGAAACCCTTTGTATCCTGACTCTGGCAGTGGATAACCAATCACAGCGCGGTATGTGTACAGGAAATCGTACACATCGTACTGGTACCACTGGCCGGAACGCTAGCCTATTTGTTTGAAAGACAAATAGGCTAGCAGTTTGAAAGACAACGCAATCACCCGCCCCTCCATTGAGGCACAGTCTATCAGTGGTCTTCAGACTATACATTCTTATGATATAGTCTGGCGTGTCAGGCTAGAAACACCGCACTCTCTTATCAAACAAAATCCCAACGGTAGAGATCCAAGATGGCTGTCTGATAGATGGAGTTAGTGGAAACAAAATGTATCTGGCGAGTCTCAGGTTAGGAGAAGAAAGAAGGAATCTTAAGGTGCCGTCATTTCCCATTGATCAACTGAATAGACACGGAAGGCTCAAGTTCCACCATCAACTACAATTAATGCAATGGATATGTCACCAAAAGTACTGTGAAGCATTTGTTAAATGTCCTTGAGCCCCGTGGTGTTGAACAAAGATGATTAATGAGCAGCCGTTCTGCCCTTTTCACCCACACACACAACTGCTGTTGCCCCTATTACCGCCAACACTATTTGGGGTTTGGCTGAAGGGTTCCAGGTCGTAACACTACGCATAGCCTACTGATAACATCACTACCTACTGCTAAAGGAGAATGTATACTTCCATGCATATGGCTCGGCACCATGGTGATTGCATGTTGGTAGTTGGGCATATTTATAACTTAACCAGGTCATAAGCAGCCCTTAGGTTCTCTTTGTACAAGGGTCTGGGACTTCTGCAACTGAAAAATGATTGTTAAATGATTTAAAACGATTGGATCAGCCCTTGACTGATAGCCCATCATATCATGCTATGTTCTTTGAATTTCGTTGATTGACTCATACTCGACGAGCCAGTGCAAACAAGGTTGATGGCCGAAATCTTAGACCGAGTTGTGGACAGAAATGAAAAAAAAAAAAAAAAAAAGTACGTAGGATAACCAGGCTGGTCAGGCAGAGCCAACCAGTTTTGATATCTCTGCTGATAGGCTTACTGTCACTGCATCAGCTGTTGCCCACAAAGAATTTGCACATTCATCCTGAAGGACCCAGATGCAATCTGAATTCCAACGAACTATTCTCTGCACGTAGGCATAAACATATTTTGATATCATGACAGATAATTTCAAAGTTTATAAACAAAGCAATGGATAATTGTATCATCTGAAGAGTTTGTGTCCCTAAACTACCTAAAAACTTGCCAACTTCTCTGATTTGCCCAGAGTGAAATAATAACAATAAAAGGCTATACCAGGAATGTTCAGGGTTTTAGAAACAAGAAATTCATAAAGGCTATGCCAGGAATGTTCAGGGTTTTAGAAACAAGAAATTCAAAATGGGCGATGACAATAGGAATGAGCATGCTAGATGCTACATGACCCACATGCAACCTGCACATGAACCAATATTCAGTAATGTATTTTTGTATTTACAAATTACAAATTACGTAGTTTTGTATTTTATTTTGTTACAATTGATGAGCTTGTATTTGTAATTTGAAATGAAATACAACCGAATTCCAAAATAGTTGGGACACTTTACAAATTGTGAATAAAAACAAAATGAAGAGTTCAGATGCAAAACCCCCTAACTCCACTTGTCCACTTTTTGAGAAAAAGGCCATTTTTTATCAGGCGTTTACAGTGTTTTGATTGTAAACAGATATTTTAGACACGGCAGGGAGTAGGTTTTATTTTATTTTTTTTCACAAAAACATTTCATTTACATATTCTAGATTTATACAGGATTCACACAATATCATTAACTCAGTTTTCACAAAAATGGTGTTTAGGGGGTTTTGCATCTGAACTCTTCAAATGCAGTGATGTGGAAGTTTCAAATTTCAATATTTTACTCAGAATACAACATCGATGACATATCAAATGTTGAAACTGAGGAAATGTATCATTTTAAGTGGAAAATAAGTTGATTTTCAATTTCATGGCATCTACACATCCCAAAATAGTTGGGACAAGGCCACATTTACCACTGTGTGGTATCCACTCTTCCTTTTAAAACAGTCTGCAAACATCTGGGGACTGTGGAGAGGAGTTGTGGAGAGAATGTTGTCCCATTCTTGTTTAATACAGGTTGCTCTAGTTGCTCAACTGTCTTAGGTCTTCTTTGTCATGTATTCCTATGTATGATGCACCAAAAGTTTTCTATGGGTGCAAGATCTGGACTGCAGACTTGATGGTGCCTTTCCAGATGCGTAAGCTGGCCATGCCACACACACTCATGCATCTCCATATCATCAGAGATGCAGCTTCCTGAAATGAGCGCTAACAATAAGCAATAACAACTTGGGTTGTCCTTGTCCAGATGGTATGGCATCCCAGTTTTCTGAAAAGAACTTTGAATTTTGATTCGTCTGACCACAGAACAGTTTTCCACTTTGTCACAGTCCATTTTAAATGAGTGTTGGCCCAGAGAAAACGCCTGTGCTTCTGGATCATGTTTAGGAATGGCTTCTTTTTTGAACTATAGAGTTTTAGCTGGCTATGGCGAATGACACAGTGGGTTGTGTTCACTGGCAATGTTTTCTGGAAGTAGTCTTATGGCCAGTTTGTGATATCCATTACATTAGCATTCCTGTATGTGATGCAATGCCATCTGATGACCCAATGATCATGGGCATCCAGTATAGTTTTCCGGCTTTGACCCTTATGCACAGAGATTGTTCCAGATTCTCTGAATCTTTGGATGATGATATGCACTGTAGATGATTATACCTTCAAACTCTTTGCAATTTTTGTCTGAGAAACTCCTTTGTGATCAGCAGCATTTGGGGAACTGGTGATCCTATGCCCATCTTGACTTCTGAGAGTCAATGCCACTCTCGGAGGCTCTTTTCATACCAAATCGTTTTGCCAATTGACCAAATAAGTTGCAAATGGGTCCTCAAGCTGTCCCTTATCTGAAAATTTTACTTTTCTGGTGTCTTATTGCTACCCGTCCCAACTATTTTGGGATGTGTAGCTCTCATAAAATCCAAAATGAGCCAATATTCGGCATAACATTTCAAAAAGTCTCACTTTCAACATTTGCCATGTTATCTATATTCTATTGTGAACAATATATAGGTTTATGAGATTTGTAAATTATTGGACTTTTTTAATTATTGGATTTTTATTAACAATTTATGCAGTGTCCCAACTTTTTTGGAATTCAGTTGTACTTTTTGATGTATTTGTGCCCAGCTCTGGGTGGGCCCAGGCTATAACAATGCACTTCAGCAGTACTGTATGCACTGTGTGTTCTCTGCCATGGAAAACAAGGATATTTCTTAGTAATTCCAAACTTTTGAGCGGTAGTGTTTGATTACGATCGATTTTCTGTGTTAGGTAGTTCAAGGTGACTTAGCCTATACAAAGGAACAGATAAAGAGAATGACAGCTGAAAGGAAAACTTAAAAACATAACATATCAATGCATTGCAGTAGTACTGTATGCACTGTGTGTCTTCAGGCAGAACAATAATGGTTTTGGACCTTGACTAAGGGTAGATGTTTCACGCAAAACAGACCCAGTCCCTGAATGTATGAAGCTTCAAAGGAGTCTGATATTGTTTTCACAATAAACATTTAAAATGTCAAGGTGTTTCCATGGTTCAAGAGTCAAGAGCTGAGGGCAGGTCTGACATTCTGAAAATCAGGCATTCTTTTATTAACTGTACCTTAAGTAAGTAAATACCAGTTTGAGCTCATTGGTCCAGATGACTTACTGTACATGCTTCCAACTTTTGAAGTGTTCATAATTCCCCTAAATGTCTGTCTCTCCTGTCCCATTTTGCTGCAGTACTAATCGTCCCGTATGGGCATGGTTGCCACTGTGAGACTATCTGAAGAGCAATCTTTGAGGATTAGTCATTCAAAACATACAAAAGAAATCTTGCTACGGTACTGGTCAGGTACCTACCCAGGAGAGGTTCTCGGGTTTCCTCAGAGACCTGTCTTCTGTCCACTCTATGGTGTTTTTTTGCCCTCAATGGCACCTTCCAGGTAGCCTTAACCCTAACACTAAACGTAACCCCCTTCACCCTCACCCTAGATTTCAAAGTCAAAGTCAAAGCGAACTTTATTGTCAATCAAGCACTGCAACGGTACATTGCACGCAGACTGAAATTATTGCATTTCTCAAAACTCCAAATGTGCAGTTAAAATTAAGACGTACAATTAAGATGTATAGGACATCACAACTCACAAGACATAAAGTGCAAAGATTGAGTGCTGAAGGAGGGAGACTGGCTCTCCTCATCCTGCGCAAGAAGTGGAGACGTTGCTGTGCTTTCTTGACAAGGGCGGTGGTGTTGGTGGTCCATGTCAGGTCATCAGTGATATGCACTCCTAGGAACTTGGTGCTTTTCACTGATTCCACAGCCGTTGATGGTGAGAGGTGTGTATGGCTTGTGATTCTTTCTGAAGTCCACTGTTATTTCCTTTGTTTTGTTGACGTTGAGATGTAGGTTGTTGGTGTCACACCAGGTGATGAGATGGTGCACCTCTTCCCTGTAGGATGAGTCTTCATCGTTGCTGATGAGGCCAACCACGGTTGTCATCAGCAAACTTGATGATGTGGTTTGAGTTGTATCTGGCACAACAGTCATGGGTCATCAGAGTGAAGAGCAGTGGACTCAACACGCACCCCTGGGGCCCTGTGTTCATGATGGTGGTCTGTGATGAGTTTTTGCCGACTCTTACTGTCTGTGCTCTGTTAGTGAGAAAGTCCAGTGACCAGTTGCAGAGTGGTGTGCTGATGCCTATGGTTTGTAGTTTGTCCACCAGGTGTTTTGGGATGACTGTGTTGAATGCAGAGCTGAAGTCAATGAAAAGCATCCGCACACAGCTGTTTTAGTTCTCAGCTGGGGAGCCAGGCTGAGTTGAAGTGCTGCTGCTATGGCGTCATCGGTGGAGCGTTTGGGACGATATGCAAACTGGTAGGGGTCAAAGGTGGTGGGTAGGCTGGATGTTATGTGAGCCTTAACTAGCTTTTCGCACTTCATCATGATGGGAGTCAGTGCTATGGGCCGGTAGTCATTGAGAGTTGTTGCTGGGGATTTCTTGGGTAGTGGTATGATGGTGGTGGCTTTGAAGCACTCTGGTATGATGGCTTGGCTCAGAGAGATGTTGAATATAACTGTGAAAACATCTGTGAGTGAGTCAGCACAGTCTCTTAGCACACGCCCAGTTATGTTGTCCCGGCCAGCAGCCTTCCTGGGATTCACCTGTCCAAGGATCCTCCGCACATCAGCTGGGTCCAGTTTCAGTGTTGTATCCTCCAAGCAGTGGGGGGCTTTTGTTGGGGTGATGGTGTTGTTTTCTTCAAACCGGCTGAAGAAAACATTGAGTGAGTTGAGAAAGTCTGTGTTGTCCTCGCATGGGGAAGGGGTGGGTCTGTAGCCAGTTACTGTCTGAATGCCTTGCCATAGGTGTCTGGAGTCTTTTGTGTCAGTGAGGTGAGATTGGATTTTCTGTCCATAGGCACGCTTTGCTGCTCTCATGCCCCGGTTCACTGCACTGAGGGTATCCTTGTCACCAGACTTGAAGACAGTGTTCCGCACTCTCTGAAGGCAGTGTTCCACACTCTCTATAGTGGGATAGTGCCTTTAAAGTGTCACTTCAGTCAATTCAACTAGAGCTCTATTGCTCAAGCTACTAAGACTAGCCAGTACTGAAGATGCAAGACATTTTGGTCCAACCATAGGTTTCCTTGAGCAGAGAATTAGCACTAACAACTAACCCAAGGGGGCAGAATTTAGAACTGTGGTTTTAACATCTTTAACATTCTCCAAATCTCACCACAAAAACTATGGAACATTAACAAACACCTTACAACACATCAATGTAGTGTGTATAAATACTGTACATGCAGTAGGCTAGTCGAGTTGTAAAATAAAAAGAAGGGGGATGGTGGATTTTATCATTTGGGACAGCTGTTTTGCGCAGATAAGCGCCCATGATGGGGTCACTTATACAGAGTGCATAGGCCTCCTGGGGACACGCGCACATAGGCATATACATTTTCATTTAGCCTTATTTCAGCTTAATTTATGTTTTATTAATCAATAGGCCTAGTTATAAATCTATTGTGTCAACTGAAGGACAAGAGTTTGTTGAAGAGTTTATTCAACAGGGGGCACTACTTTGGCCATTTATTTACATGATGACATAATAGCGTTTGTGACATACAAGGCACGAAATCAAAAATGTGCTGTTTATGTTGGAGCAAGGTTTTAGAGACTTCACAGGAAGACTGGAAAGACGGGAAAATATTTTTTGGCAATGCAGAAGTGGTGAATGTGAGGTCCATGTTATATACTTCAGCTCCATTTTCAGTGAGTCAGGAATGATGAAAAAATTGCTAGAGATAATTACCCATTAACAATATGATTTTTTTATTCATTTAGTTAAATAAGAAATATAAATACAAAGAATAGTTGGCAAAGCTATTCTAGGTAATTGTTTAATTTTTGGAATTTTAGTCACTCGGCTAACTCCTCATCTCTCCATTTCCCTGTAGGCCTACATGGAGGCTACACATGCCATGTACGAGGCACTTAATGTCCTGGGCAAGCCTTGTCCAACTTTAAAATTATTGCTATTAGGCAAATGCAGTTTTATCATGAGCCAAGTGTTGGAAAAAGAAAAATATTCAGTAATATAAAGTAGCCAACTGTGTAACTTTCACATAATCAGTGTTACTGTAACACCAGTTCAGACCATTAGATGAACTTCACAATATTTTTTGTTATAAGCCGAAGGCGTGTGAGTATGCCTGCGAGTCACCAAATGCGATCGAGAGTGTCCTGTGTCTTTGTGATTGTTACAGATCGTGAGTGACAGACAGACAGGCAGACGACGTGTAGGGAAAAACACAAATATTTTCCTATAGGCAAACTGAAGATGTCAGCTGCGTGCATCTCTCTGAAAGCCCCGGTTGCAGCTAAGCGCAGCGCCTCAAAATAGGGACAAATACACGCTGTTTATGCGTGAATACAGAGGTTTGGCCTCCCTATTTGCATGTGACCAGCCTGTGCGTGATAGATACTGTACAGTAGACAAAACTTACTTTATTTTGCAAATGCGCTTGTAGATCGCCAGTCACCTTCATGCTGTGTATTAAACGACTGGAAAACAGCGGTACCGCTTTGAAAGCGAAAACAAAAACTTTACCCGGAATTTTCGATAGCATTGATTGAAAGCTTGATTTAAGTGAAGCGCATAAATAACTGAAATGCCTCTAATGTTGAAAAATGGTAGTAGGCTAATATTTCCAATGTTAAAATAATTGTAGTTTCCACATTAAGTAATAAAATGGCACACGGGATGGTATGGGGGGATGGCCATTTAAGAAGGGGGATGATTTTACATTTTTATTTCAGAAGTGGGATGCCATCCCCCCTCAACTCGAGTACTGTGTGCTTATGCAAGCAGCCATATATTGTTTGTTTACAAATGTTTTTGTAAAGACTGCATAAAACACTGTTTTAATCACAACGACTGCTCTTTGATACAGTAGAAGTCAGTACACATCACTGTTTTTGTTTGTTTTGATGATATCTGAGCTTTCTATGTTTCCAGAAAGAACTCAGAGAATTGAAAGATGGTCATATTTAATGAATTTAAAGAATACAAAATAATGCAAAAGAAAAATCTTCGGCGTAGGTCCTGTCCAATTTCCAGGATATCAAAAATCTTGACAGCAGATCCTCCCTGATTTATGAGCTGGCAGGGACGGAACCATCCAGACAGGAGGGCAGGGACTGAACTGAACTGAACTGTTGGTGGTGAGGAGGGAGGTGGGGATCTCTGAATTCTGGCATCTAGACCAGCAAGAACAGGCTAGACAGGTCAATGAAAGTCAGGGGACCGCATGTGATTGGTTAAGTAATGCACAAACGAAAAAGAAGAACTAAAGCTGGACTTCCTGATTTCACAATGCTCAGCGTTAACACACGTTAAGACAACAGAGGAGAGAGAACCACAGTAATTGTCAACTAATTTTTATTGTCAACTGTGAAGTTTTAATCCATGGCACAGATGTTATTAGAATGAAAAAAAAAAAATGCTAATCAGACACATTAAAGTTAATTTGATAAAGCATGATAGAAAGGGTTAAGCAGACATTCAGTTTTACATATTATGTATAGCATCAATAATAAGATAAAATGTGGTCAACTAATGCAGCCACCGTAGGCATCAAACTGCAGTCTTAAATTCATGATACAGGAAACAAGGTAAAGCAAAACAGAAAACTTAGGTAAACAAAGACCCAGAGAGTCCCTCGGTTGGGACCCCAACCCTATGCAGCACTGGTGCCCAAATGGCTGCCCTCAAGAGCCAAATGAGTGGCCCGCAGCCCCATCTGACTCAACACTTATTCTCCATAAACGTGTTTACAGACCACACATACAGTAGGCATACAGGCACTGATATGAAGTTTGAGGTGCATTATAGAAAGCAGAAAGCTAAAAGAAGAGTGCTAGCCCCCTTTCAACGCATGTTGTTTAATGTTTGCGGGGTTGGCCCCTGGCTTGCTATGTTTCACTATTGAGGATGAAAGGTTGGGGACCACTGCTATACAGGATCATTGTCCCAATTACTGTACATGCCCATCCTCTTCTTTACAAATGAACACACATCTTCTTCCTTTACTCCATAGGTTCTTAAAGTGTGGCCTGGGGGTCAATGGCGGCCCGCAGAAACATTTCCTGGCGCCCCGTGATAGCATAGTATCTGCAAAACTGCTAGGCCCAGATTGCTTTGAAAGAATGAATCTCTACTTAGTGGTGTTTAGTGGTAGCCTGACATAGCCCGCCCATAATACGAATGTTCATCCGTATCTATGGTCTGGGAACGGTCCTCTGGGGCGTGTTTACATCGGTAGAGAGTCTACCGGCCAATAAGCGAAGCTGATTAGACGAGCTTTCCAATCTTTTCAAACCAGGAGTGAATGCCCTCCCTTCCGCAGTATAATCGCGTCAGGTTAAA
>JAODXP020000035.1:4849767-4915917 GCA_027497455.2 Sardinella longiceps | reverse complement strand
AGTTTAGTGGCATCTATAGGCATGAATTTATTGCAATAGTAGCCTAGACTGTTGATATGTAACCTGTTCATTACAATGATTACGGATGAGATTCTTTTTCTTTTTTTTTCTCTCCCCATGCCCCTTTGGTGGCCCTCAGTTCAATGTTGGTTCCCTAAATTGGCTCTCAAGTATCAAAACTTTGACAACCCCTGCTTTACTCAGATTGGCCTATTTCCTATTCTGCTTGACATGCAGTGTAGTAGGTCCAGAACAAATCAAAATGTACTGTGGGGTGGGCACAGTGATACTAGTGAAATAGGAAAAAGATTAGCATGCTAGCACACACACACACACAAAATGTTTCAATCTTACTTCTTCAGGCATCTTAGGAGTAGAAAAGCAGTGCCAGTACGAAAGCACAAAATGGTTCACGCAGGTGACTCAAACTGGTCTATTCACCTGTGTAGGCCATTTTGTGCTTTTATGTAGTCATTCAAAGGCAGTGTGCAAATCTTTTTCCTTTTCCTCCAGAACAAAACAACCCCAGATGCTCAAGCTAGATGAGTGTTGCCTGTTGGGACAGTAAGGAGAATTTGCTAATTGGGGGGCAGAGTAAAACTGACCTCCTTGTCCACATTAGTTTTAGTTAGCATGAATTGTTGTTTTGCTAATCTGTCCTTGTTATGGGGAGCTTTCATGCTTCTCTTTTAACTGCTTGCACTCCAGCAAACCTAGCCTGGCTTTGCCTTCCTACGTAGCTCCGCTCAATAATCATTTGTATTGGTATTGTTTGCAGAGATCAATTCCATACGGTGCTAAAAAGCTAGCAGGATCGGGAGTTGTAAGAGATAATGTTGGGTTTTTGTAGTTGTAGAGTAGCTTACTTCACGACCAAGCAAGATGCATCCCATCCTGGCCAAACAGCAAGCAATTATTTCTCAATAGACGCAATTCCAGATCCTCATATGGACTAGGCCACCATGGCTCTTCTTTGCATTAGAAAACTTATGTGAGGCTTAAAAGCAACATGAAGCGCTTAATAAAACAAAAAAGAAAAAAGCTGAGAAAGCAAAACACATTGACTAAAAACAATATTATGTCAGTAAACCTATATACTACTCAGATGAATAAAATTGTATGATATATGTAGCTATCACTCAGGATTGTTAGTTATTACATGACGTTCAAAGGTCATCACTCCTCCTCTTTCTTGTCTTCTTTATCTCTTTCTTCTCTGTTTGTTTGCTGAAGATTTGTCCATCTGCCTGCTTTTTCCACTTCAGCTTTGCACCTTCTGGCAAACCCTTCCCCTTCAGCCTCTCCTCAATCTGAGAGGAACACAGACAGTGTTCATCAAAGGTTAAAACTCTTACCTCACACATAAAGCGAAGATTCAGTGGGTAACACTTTATTTGAAGGTAAGACTGAGATGATGCTGTCATCAACTATGACATGACATTGTCAAGAATCTGTCATAAACTTTACAAACCTGTCATGACTTCTGACATAGCCTAACCCTAACCCTAACCATGACAAATACCGGGTGACACTTAATGACAGAAGTCATGACAGGTGTATAAAGTTTATGACAGTGACACTGACACTGACAACGCCATGTCATAGTTAATGACAGTGTCATGTCAGTCTTATGACGGTACTTTCAAATAAAGTGTAACCATTCGGGGTAATTCAGGCATAGCCCCGTTATTCAAGTATTTGATACAACACAGGGCAGCTACTGATAATACTCACTGAATGGGTCACAGAAACTCTCAGTTTCATTTTGATATGCATGCTCAAATGGTGAAGTTCACCCGTTCTCATTCATGCATACATAAATGCATGGAAAGAGCAGACAGACTGAAGCTCACCAATTCCACCAGCAGGCTGTTAAAAGGCAAGATCTGATATCACCAAGTAATTAAGAGTCCAGGATCAATGTTAAACTTGTTTGTCCTGGATCAATGTACTCTAACTCTAACCCTAAGCCTAACCCTAACCTTAACCCTGGCCCTACACCTAACCAATTGATCCAGGACAACAAGTTTGACATTGATTCTGGACTCTTCATTACTTGGTGATATCAGATCTTCATGTTAAAAGGCCTATGACGTCTGTAAGTCTCAGTTATTTCATTAGAAGTAAGTATTGTAGGCTATCCATCATATGTATATTTGTCAATAATATTTGACATTAATGATTCATACTGTAGGCCGTACCAAACATAGTAGGAAACAGCTAACATTAATGTTGTGTGTTTGCACTAGCCTGTTGTAAGATGGCCGCCTGAATGACAGGGTCACGCATGTCTGCCTCTCTCATGTCCGTCTTCAACTCGACTCTTATGATCTGCCTCATTTTGGGGATTACTGTTCAGAAAACAATACATTTTCAGCACACACATACTTACCACTCTCTCATGTACTTACACAGTAACGCACACGCTGAAATTCACTTTTTTTTCTCACCTTCTCTCTCTTGGAATTAAAATTCATACACATATTCTGTCTGACACAGATTTTCTTTTTACAGTTTTACAGTTCTCTCTTGACAGATTTTTATTTAATGGATTTTTATTTCACAGCACATAGCTAACAAATATGTCAGACACAGCTGCTGCCAAACTCACCATTGCTGTAGCAAACAAATGTGTACAAATTGTTGCAGTTCCCCTCGTACCAGATACCTCCCTGGGCCATATTCACTGACACACAATAGCCCAAACCTTGAGGGTACTGAGAGGACCATTTTCTGTAGGGAGAGGTACTCTGGTCTGACCATCTCCACAGGAGGCATTCTCTATGGAGGCCGATCCATGCTTGATCCTTTCCGCTATCAATCAGTTTTGCTATGACCTGCTGGTTTTCACTGGCATTCCTCACACTAACCAGATCAGTGTAATATGTCCTGCAATAGTGTTGGGCTTCATTCCAGGACAAACTTGCATCAACAAAAACGAAGGGATCTAGTCTTCTTGCTGAAATGATTAAAATGTATTTTTCAATGTTGTCAAAATCCAAATTTTCCATGTTATGAAAATAACCACTGCATTATATGAAAAGAAAATGTTTTATTAATAAATGAGAAAGGGCACTGGTCATCTCCATATTCTTTACTTTGAAAATAAAAAGGCATTGCATTGTCATTAACACCGCTGTACAATAATGAACTGTCCGCTATCGGTTCGAGTGGATCCACGGAGCTACTGCCAGCCCGGTAGGTAGGTTCCACGGAGGAACGACTGCCAACCCGGTAGGTTGGATGAGGAGAGTGGAGGAGTGGTGGAATTTTCTCGATAATCTAGCCACATCTCTGGGCTGATGCCCCCCCAACCCCCTCCCCTTGAATGTGCGAAAATGTAGGGATCTTCTGGACTTCGTGCTGAAATTGTTCAAATGTTTTATTTAATGAGAAAATGCCTAGGGTACTGGTCATCTGTAAGTTGTTCGTTATGAAAGTGTGATGGGGAAAAAAGGAGAGTAAATCACCAACAGGTGTCACTTTCGTTTAAAGGAGCGGTATATAGTAGGATTGCTACCATGCGTTCTGTAGGCCTACATAATAACACTGGTGAACGTTCTTAAGACTACCTAGACGCAGGCCTCTTGAGAGTTGCCAAATGTGATGAAGATTCATTAGGGAAAACAACTTAACAATTAAAAGAAAACTAAAAGAAATATTTTTACAACCCGAATCAGATTGAGAATTATGCTATGAAGCATAATTTTAGCCTGATATGATATGAAATGCGTGATAGGAGGCTTGTTCAACCTTGCGCTCTGAATCGCTGAGCAGGAACGTTAAATGACCAAGAGAATTAGGCTAAATGTGCAAACAATTGCACTGTCTTGCTTTTCGATCATTATCTTGGAAATCCGAAAAGAAAAGACAAGACAAAGAAAGAGATAACGATACCTTTCCCTCTCGTAGGCCTACTCATCCATGTTGCAACCAGTGCCGGTTGATCAAAGTATCTTTGCTGCAACTATAGGCTACAGTCTATGACTGCAACTACTGTAGCTGTTGGCAGATGCTAACCTGGCACCCCACATAGGAGAGCGAATGGCCATTGTTAATATGCCGTTATAGAATTACATTGTTCAAAACATAAACAAAAAAATTCTATTTTCAGAGGTTTATAACAGGTTTATTAGGGATATGTCAAATAAGCCACCACTTCAGTTCATCATGTTACTTTACTCCCTGCTGATAGTGGTCATTTTTGGATTGGTTACCTAATATTTCCTCTATACCCTACCTTTAACCTCTTAGCATTTGCATTTTAGGGTTATGGCAGCAATATTCCAAGGTAGCTATGACAATGTAATGACAGAGATGTTTTCTTTTTTTTTTTTTTTTTGTTACAAGTAATTTGTGCTGAAAAGGAAAACCAAAAGCTAAATACCAAAATCAAAATTACTATCAAATACTTATTTTCCCAACTGCATCTGAATAATAAAAATTAAAATAATAATAATAGTGCATGGTATTAAAGGAATTACCACACAGCCTGTCAGCTAATCAGAAAAAAGTATCCCAATATGTTAAAAACATATGAAAATGTGTGTGTGTGTGTGTGTGTGGAGACAGAGAAGACTCACCATCGTAGCAGATAAAATTACTCCCGAAAGTGCAATGGATATCATTCCACTTGACATCAATATCTCTAAATATCTCCGCGCAGCATTCCTGAGTTTTTGATCCCTCAAAGTTATCAGGTTGTCCAGTGTGCCAGTCTCTGTACTCCTTTTCTCCCTCCCCATAAAATGCGCTCTCATTCAGTGACCACTGCCAGGTGTCCAAATCCTGTTGCAGGCCTATCCAGACATCACCGCCGTGACCGTGGTCTTTAGCGAGCTGAACCAGCCTGGACATGTCCTCCTCACTGTCAATGGTGGCCAGATCAGAGTGCTTCTCTCGGCAGTATGTCTGGGCATCCTTCCAGGTCATAGTCTTTGACACAAAGTGATATTGCCGAAGACTGTTGCCCATTATGGTCAAGGGAGCTGAAATGAATGAGTTATGAGTTGAGTTGATAAATCTTTAAAAAAAAAAAAAAAAGAAATCTTCAAAACACTCTAGAGTCTATATTAACAATCTACAGAACAATGGTAAATTAACAGTCAAATTAGGCCAGAGTCCCTTACAGTTTGTCAGGTGTTTGCAAAGCAATTCTATTTCATATTGGCAATATGAACATGAATGCAAAAGTAGTGTGACGATGCAAGAATATATTCGTTAGACATACTGACCTAAAATCAAATAGAGGATGTAGATGAGGGAGCTCATGTCTTTCAGCTTGATGTTAACTAATGGCTTTCCAGTGAAATGTTGCCCTGTGTTTTATAACCTATTTCTTTATTACCTTTACTTTATAACCTACTTTGCCTACTTGTGCGGGTGGATGGATCTACATGAAAATAATTATACTGTATATAAGTTTTCCTGCCTGTATTCAAATTTTTTTATTAGCTTACATCTTAAGCTGGAAAATGGTGAGTATACTGGCACGTAATGGTGATACAGAGTATGTGACTGGGTCACAGTTTGTTGGGTATAGGCTCATTGACATTGACACGAACTGGTTATG
Organism: Sardinella longiceps; assembly: GCA_027497455.2. Lineage (NCBI taxonomy): Eukaryota > Metazoa > Chordata > Actinopteri > Clupeiformes > Clupeidae > Sardinella > Sardinella longiceps. The sequence continues at coordinate 4,910,345 of JAODXP020000035.1, read as the reverse complement.
GTGGTTTTGGAATCCTCATATTTGCACTTCTTACAGTCAGAAGACCTACCTGTTCCATGGGTTTCAGTGAAGTTAATGTTGTGTCTTGGAATGATAGTAAGCATAAAAATTAGGTTTGTGTGGCAGAATCTGCTTTTGGGAACATGATCAACATCATGATGTTCTCCCAATGGCAGTTTGAAAGAGAAACTAACCTCTTCTATTTGATACCATACAATGCTGTGATAAATTGAATTGAATTGAATTCATTTAATATGCAAAAGACACCTGAATTTAGGGTCAGATAATGAACATTTATTTCTCATTTTCCCCATTAGTGCTGTAACATCTGTACTTTTAAAGTTAAAAGTGGATCAAACTGTACATACACAGTAAATAATGCAATTTTAGAGATTAGTAGATTGAGATCAAAAGTGCTTTGGGTCATTAGCCTAGAAATCTAGACGTACCCTAGCGGCGTCAAATTAATTTGCTCAGCCTGTACGTCTAGTAGCAAGCCATAGAGAATTTTATTGGATGACGCAGTTGGCGACATCTAATCACAACACTCTATGTGCTTAGGGCGCGCTTTGCCGATCTTGTTCGTTCCTGCGATTGACCATAGGCTATCCTGTTGCGTCCAGAAGTAGTTTGAAAGATAGCAGCGTTGTTCAGCCCACAATTGAGTTCGGATTATCTCTCGATGCCAGACTATACATTTCAATGATTTAGGATGGCCCACCAGGCTATTGGGTCCTGTGACTACCCTGGAGATGCTCCAGAGGGCAGCAGAGAGCTGCTTTAAGAATCAGTGAGTCTTTTGGCATGGCTGCTCCTGAGATGCTGTATCACATTACATAGGCTACATTCTCAAATGTTTTGCAGTCATATTTGTTTTATGTTTCATCTTTCTATGCATAGCTTTATAATGTATAGGGTTGGTAAAAAAAAGAAAAACGTTTGTTGTCAGTTAAAGTCTAACTGTTGTCAGTTTCGTCAGTAAATGTAGAAATATTACAAGAATAATTGAATTGTAAACTACAGAAGAAGAAGATAAAATGCTGTCTGATTTGAGTTTGTTAGGGGTGTCACACCATACGGGTTTTGGATCTTCTACTCTGTGGTTTGAAGATGTGGAGGCATGCAGCCAGAACCAACCATGGGAAGAAACCAAATAGAAGTGACAGGAAAAAGTCCCCCCACAAATCCCAGTCCCCCTCATAGGCATACCATGAGATTTCCAGCTCCAGTTAGTCCTTCTCCACATCGCACATGCTAAGATTAGATTTTATGCACTGAAGGCTCAAATTACTAGACGCTTCCTCTGATTTCTCTGTGGATGGCTAACCAATAAAAAGAAAACCACTTGACTTAGATATTAACCTCAGGCAAGCAACAGGGCTGCTCAGATTACCATTAGTTCTGTCTGAGGGCACACGCACACCACACACACACACACACACACACACACACACACGCACAACATACACAGTCTCGGATCAGGTTCCGGGGATGGTTTTCATTCTGTCACAGAAAACTCTACTCGGCTTCTTGTTCTCTTCCTCCTCTTTACCAAAAATGTCCAGATGCCTATCTATCCCCTTAGAGGCGCTCTCTCTAGGCCCCCATAAGAGCGCATTGCTCGCTCCGTGATACAGTGCAGATGGGGAAGAGAGGCTAGGAGCGAGCTCTCGGCTAGTATAAATACCAAGGCAGAAGTAATGAATGGTAATGGAGTTTGGATGTGAGAGAGGAATGCCGTGTTTACAGATAGCTTGAAGTCTCCGCCATAATCTTCCATAATGTCTCCGTCCACCTCAAGGCTAATGGAGATGATGCTGTGATGTTGGTTGAATTATTTGAGCTGTAGTTATTATGATGTGTTAGGAGGACACTGGTTCCATAAAGGCAAGAGGGGAAGCTACTCAGTTTAGGTCCCAGAAGACAGGAGAGATCAAACACTTATTCGTCATGAACTGTGTAGGGCTGTAACGATACACCCAACTCACGATTCGGTTTGTATCACGATTTTTCACCTACGGTTCGATACACCCTACGATTTTTTTTTTTAAATATATCGTTTTGATTATCGTTTATGGCTAGAATAGGTTACAAGAGGCTACTAATATTTATTTTTAAAGTTTAAAAATAATAATGGTATTGATTTGAAGTCTGGAAGCACCATTGCATCATATCATGTGGTTGTTTTCTGGACTGAAGGGTTACAGAAATTTGAAAGGGCGTATCACGATACTGCCTTCTTGCATCACGATACAGTATTGTGACTCTGCGTATCACGATTTCTCGATTCGATACAGTATCGTTACAGCCCTAGAACTGTGTGTTACCTGGCATGAACTTATAGGCCTAAACACTTGTAAAACACTGCAACTTGAAACTGGAATTTGGTGTCATGTTGTAGAAATGCGCAAAGATTGTAAAATGCAAATTATGTCATGCAGAAGACACCATTAAATGTCTTTCGTTCAATTTGTTTAATGGCTTTATTGCACTTTTTGTTGAGATAGGCCACGGTGGCCATAACAAATAGCTTGAGATATTCTATCAACACAAGTAAATAAATTCACTGGGAATTTTGCAATTTACTGTTTCATGAGATTGCAATCTTTTTCTCAGTTCTATGTAAACATAGTTCCTTTAGGCATGCAAACATGACATCATTGTTATCATAGACACTTCAGACACTTGCACTCATGTGTGCTCCACTGATGGATGAAATGCCATTGTTGGGCTGGTTGTCAACTGGGTTGGAAATAAATGATTTTAGTTACATTCTTTTTTTTACTTGAGATTCTGGAGGACTACAGAGCTGTTGAAGAACAGATGCTTCCCTTTCAACTCCTTTGAGTAACATGTTAGGGCATTAGTCTTGTCAGCGGTAGACACACAACACACATATACACACACACACACACACACACACACACACACACACACACACACACACACACACACCAGTGTACAATACACAGACTATATGGAGGACATAATAAAGACTCACTCATTAATTTTCAAAACTGTTGCATTTCATGAAGTGTTAACGGAACTAATTGGCTGTTTCATACAGAATTTTTCTCACCACAAAGCATGGATGCATGGATGACTGAGAGCATACATAGGGCAAATAGACCACAGCTGCTTTTCTCCCCTACAATCTTTTCCAGAAAATGAAATAGACCAATAGTTGATTGTATTTAGTGATAGTTTGGTGTCATTCAAGCACAGCCCTGATGCACTAGAAAGTGAGTGGATTGAAAGAATCCCTTTTCCAAAAGGAAATGCAAACATGTATTTTTCATGGGATCCATCGACTCAATGTATAGCGCTCGTTAGTATTTGTGCTCATGTTCGGCCTGTGTTGTTCCAAATTCTTTTGTTCGTTTGTTTGGGATCGAGGAGAGATTTTCCCTGTGGCACAGCCAGGTGGTGTAGGAAGAGCTTCCAACATCATGAAGAGATCTGTCAGCAGTTGTCATCTTGACATCCTGTCTGTCTTAGACTTGCACCGCTCCCCATATACAACTCTTCAACTATAGGATGTTCTAACTCTGCCAATCTATCAGGAACAGCTTAGTGTTTTTATATGCTACCTATCCACACACACACACACACAGAAATACACAAGGATCACATAGGTGATCCCTAACTTCACATTTCACAGTGTGATTTATTTACACCCTGCCAAGTATAGGGTTGTTTTTGTCAGTGATACACACACACACACACACACACACACACACACACACACACACACACACACACACACACACACACACACACAGAGGAAATTACAGTCCAACTTTGTATACCCAAGACTAAAAAACAAAATCTCATATATTCAGGCCAAACCACACAACTTCTCAGAAAATGTAAATTAGTATTCAAAAGTGACATTGAAACAACAAAGCAACATTCAAGCTACCTTCAGCAAAGAAAAACTGGAAACAAATCCTTAGAATTCTGATTTAAACAACAAAACATTGACTGCTTCTGTAACACAACTGAGATGGTTTTTTATAAATAGGATGCTCCAAGACTTTGTTCTTGTGTGTGTGTGTGTGTGTGTGTGTGTGTGTGTGTGTGTGTGTGTGTGTGTGTGTGTGTGTGTGTGTGTGTGTGTGTGTGTGTGTGTGAGTTTGTCGTCCTAACTAATGAAATGTTTTCTACCATAGGTGTATTACGCAGCCACATCACTAGACAAGGTGAAGGGAAGGGAGACACTGTAGTGAAGGGAAATACTGTATCTGTATATGTCAATTCTGTGACAGAGAGATTATTTTTATATAATTTGACAGACAACATACATTATGCCAGTGCCAAATTTGGTCCCTGCTTTTCTCTGGGTTTCTGTAGCCACAGGCAGGAGGTAGCGTGTGTGCTCTGAGGGGGGAAATACCCAGTGCTGTGTTTGGGCTTTTTCTCCAACTCTTTCTCTCTCTGTCACTCCCTCTCTCTCCATCCATTGGTGTATAATGGTCTCTCTCTCTCTCTCTCTCTCTCTCTCCTCTCTCCCTCTCTTTTTTCCGACCATGGCCAGTGGTGTTTTTGGTCTTTCTCTCCCACTCTGTCACTCCCTCCCTCTCCCCCCTCTTTCTATGTCTCATTCCCTCTTTCTCCATCCAGTGGTGTCTCTCTCTCTCTCTCTCTCTCTCTCTCTCTCTCTCTCTCTCTCTCTCTGTCCCACTCCCTCTCCACCTCTCTCTCCCTCTCTTTTTCCACACCATGACCACCATGTTCAGACTAAAGACAACCCCTGGAGCTGTAGAGTGTATTTTAGTGCAGATTTTATCCAACTTTGTGAATGTTTTAAACAGGCTCCTTCAACGAAAGGAATCAAGCATTATATATAGAGACATTTGATATCATAAATTGAAATAAAGTACTAAAGGACTTGGAAATAATTAGACGCTGCCTTGAGGCCTTCCAAGGCAGGTTACATCGCAGACATTGAAGACAGCAAGGCAGCAAGTCACTACCTTCCTGTTTTGGACACAGCCAGTCATTCTGTGTGCCAAGATGTTTTTATTATTATTATTATTATTATTAGGCCTATTATTATTGCCTCCACCAAGGAGGTTATGTTTTCGGTCGTGTTGGTTTGTCTGTCTGTCTGTCTGTCTGTCTGTCTGTTTGTTTGTTTGTCAGCAGGATAACTCGTTGACATGGCGACTTGCCGGCTGTGGGGTTAGACAAAAAAAAAAAGGCGAATAGCTGCATTGTCTGTCTGTCTGTCTGTTTGTAAGCAGGATAACTCAAAAAGTAGCCGACTGCATGGATTTGGATGAAATTTCCGGACAATGTGTATATTGGGACAAGCAAGAACTAATTCGATTTCGGTGATGATCGGTGATCCAGAACATGATCTGGAATTTATATTGTGTCAGTGACCACATTGCCTTGGCGGAGGTCTGCACTCTCTGAGCGCTTTTCTAGTTATTATTATTGTCATTAATATTATTATTGGGTAGATTTTTTTGCATAATGGTAATATTCTATATCATTTACTGTTGATGTACATATGAATCTGCAATCTATGTTATTGCCAGCACATGACTGGAGTAACAGGTCTTGACACACTGGATGCCCAGCAGATTTCCAACACTTGTTCAGGCAAGTCATTGACTGAAGAGATTTAGTCTAACCATATACACTGCATGCGGCATGAATAAATTACTACCCAATCCTATCTTATTATGCATGTGACAAATTAAATTTCTTGTATCCTTGTACACATTGTACAGTGAATCTCTGCATTTGTGCATGCATATCTTATACATGATTTCAGCTTCAGTTGGCTATGTCATTTCTTCCTAACTAATGCTTATGTTTATTCTTATGTCTTGTCTTTAGATACACACACAAAAACAAACACACACACACACACGGACTGTCCTTATGTGAACTCTGTGTGGGGTCCCGCTCCCTGTGCTGACCTGTGAGATGTGTGAGTAGCTCAGTGTGTGAGAGCGTCTCCACCACCATGGAATTCCCAGAGCCTCTACAGACCTCTGAGTTCCCCCCTCTGACCTGAGCACCAGTGGGCAGGAGTTACCCTCAGCCGTGACGCTCTCTCTCTCTCTCTCTCTCTCTCTCTCTCTCTCTCTCTCTCTCTCTCAATGTCTGTCACACACACACACACATATACACACAATCACACAGGAGTTACCCTCAGCCGTGACGCGCTCTCTCTCTCTCTCAATGTCTGTCTCACACATACACATATACACACACACACACACACACAGAGGAGTTACCCTAAGCCATGACGCTCTCTTTCTCTCTCTCTCTCTCTCAATGTCTGTCACACACACACACACACACACACACACACACACACACACACACACACACACACACACACACACACAGTAGTAACCCTCAGCCATGACGCTCTGTCTGTCTCCCTCTCTATGTCTGTCTCTTTCTCTCTCTCTCTCTTTCACACACACACACATACAGTACACCACACACAGACGTGTACACAAACACACACATCCAGAAGCACACACACACAATCACACAGGAGTTACCCTCAGCCATGACGCTCTCTCCCTTTCCCTCTCAATGTCTGTATCTCACACACATATACATATACTCACATATAAAAGTGGGCGCACGCACACACACACACCCCACACACAGAAGTGCACAGACACACATACACACCCAGAAGCACGCACACACACACACACACACACACAGAGAGAGAGAGAGAGAGAGAGAGAGAGAGAGAGAGAGAGAGATCACTCATGTCGGGCTCCTCTCCCTGTGGTGCTGTCTGTGCTGACCTGTGCTCTAAGTGTGCCGTCACCCTTGGCCACTGCCGCCATGCCACTAACCAGTCTGTCTGCCCTGGGCTCTGGGGAAAAAAAGCGGTCAGAGTAAAATCATCATCATTCATCATCATCTTCGTCATCATCATCTTCGTCATCATCATCATCATCATCATAAAAAAAAAAAAAATAAAAAAAACTTTCCTAACAGCATATGTCATCAGGACAAATGGGTTCAGTTACAACTCATAATATATTGTAAAAAAAAAAATTATAAGCATTTTAGGAGTGATAATTTGCCCTTAAAAGATGCCACATCATGGTGTGTTTATTTCTACCTGTATGTTGCTTTGGACAAAGTAGTCTCTGCAAAATAACAAACATAACATAAACAAAAGCCACAATTTTATTGCACACTGGTTTTAATTTCAAAACTATCTTCTCAACTTTGTTCAAACTTGTTGAAATCAGCATTCCGGACTGTCTTGTGCTTAGACTTGTGAAAAGTAGACACTTCCCTCTTTCTGTGTTTTTGTCTCTGAACAAACACACTTCAAAAATTTCCCTGCGTTGCCAACATTTTTTAAGTTAGCTAGAGGAAGCCTTCCAAAACCACAGGCATGGGGGTTCCTGTGCCAATCACATCCCCACCAACCCAAGACAAACAGGTGTCAGCACAGCCTTACACACACACACACACACACACACACACACACACACACACACACACACACACACACACACACACACACACACAGAGAGAGAGAGAGAGAGAGAGAGAGAGAGAGAGAGAGCACACACACACACACACACACACACACACACACACACACACACATTTACATACAGAGATGCTACAAAACACAAAACAACAGAACCATTTGGTTGAAATCTGAGGGCATGAACTTACATTTGATATTCTATGGATCGCACGGAGCAGCAGAACTTTAGTGTGAAGCAACAGGATTTGGGTGCTCAGATAAAATGACCAAACACAAGGAAAACAAACCAGAATTGGATGAAAACTCTGCTGAAGTACATAGGTAGGCTATCAGTGTTCCTAAAACTGTCAGACACCCAGACAATGTGTGGCTGGCTCTTCTGAAAATCAGGGTGGGTGGGTGAAATGAGCTCTGATTGAAGAGCCATTGCTGTGGAGCAATAGTCGTCTGAAAGAACACAGCTCGATGTTTGGGTTATACAAATACCAGTGGATTGCAGGGGCCACGTCAGCTGTCCAGCGTTTTCAGCCGCGGAGTCCGTTAAGTAACGTTAACTCCATTGCCAGCTAGAAACTCCCCTCCCTGTGGACAAACACTGCCAAAATGCATGAATGAATTAGAAACAGACATTAGGTCCACACAAGCATATAAATGCCTGTTTCAGCATCTATAGATGGGCTGTGACCAGACAGTTCGATAACTTAGATTACTTTTTTAAAAATAAAATTTAGTTTATAAAAATTTTATCTAACATTTTTTTTTAAGAAATGTGTTAAATAGCAGACAATATGATACCACAGCTAGGTGGTGTAGGCGAGCACTACATTTTTAATTGAACAAACTGTAACTGAGTGTAATTCACACTTTTGCACACATGGCAAACAATTTAAAACACTTAGACCTCACAAGCATTTTCTACTGCTTTGACAGCAAAATTTATACAGTTGGTCCTGTCTTAGCTACTGTATGTGGCTTAAGTTCAGAATGGCTAGCTAATTGTATTCTCAATTTTTCAATTCGTAGCGAAATACTGTTTTTGTTATGTTTTATTTGGTAATAAGAAAATTCTATTTTTCTTATATATTCTATTTTCTTATATATTCTTCTATGCATCTGAACATGAGTGGCACATTTTTTAAAATGAACATTTAAAGTTGTTTCAAGTACAGGATTGAGAATGCAATAAGCTAGCCATTCTGATGCAGAGAGACTCTAAAAAGGCTAAGACAGGACCAATTGGTGTCTTTCGTCCTAGACATCCCAGAAAAGTGGCTAAAAGTGCTAAATATTGAAATATATCTTTAATTAGGTTAAGGAAAATGGAACTAAAATATATGTCATGATGATTTTGAGCAACGGCTGAGTCATTTTTGATGTCCTAAAATGTTCTTGGTCCAACAGGTTCACATGTTTAAAATGGATGAGGTTTAGAATGGATGAAGTTTACCTTTGAGGCAAATCCTCTTGACACAGAACCCCATTGTAGTAGTGGGAGGTGGTGAAAATGTCAAGGACCCACAGATGTAACTCCAAGGGCCCCCAAAAAAATTTCAACAGGATGGAGACATAATGAAATGGGGCCTAGTGCAATATTCCTTCAGAGGACTCAAAACACCACACTACAGGCTTTCCCATAATCCTAAAGCAACAGGGTGCTGAACTTCACCTAAGTCCCCCTGAATCCAGTGAATAACATTGCCTAGCTTAATCACAAGGCTGCTTCACCAGCGGCCCCTCAAAGAGTCAATCAGGTTAAGTAGGAAATCAGCTATGGCAGTGCATGGGTCTGTAGCCCAACATCATGTTATGGGCTCATTTTTGTCTTAAAGGGAAAATCCGGAGTGAATCAACACGTAGCCCTACTGTTTTATAGTGCCAGGGGTTATTGATAGCCACCTCAATCAATGGATTTCATGCAACGCAGACTGAGAAACGGCAGCTAACGGTAACAGAATGGGGCATTTCAAACGAAAGCAAATCAATTAGGTTTCGTTTTTTGACATGCCTCATTCAGTTAGTGTTAGCTGCCATTTCGCAAACTCGGTCTACGATGCACAAAATGTTTTCATTGAGGTGCTTTTCAATAGCGCTTAGCAGTATAAAACAGCAGGGCTACATGTTGATTCACTCCAGATTATACCTTTAAGTAAGCCATTTTATACGTCCGTTTTACGCTTTCTTTATAGATCCTCAAACAGACCAATACATCACATCACAAATGAATTGAGGCCTTGCAACAAAGAATCATACAAGTACATATTTCCAAATTTTGAATAAATAGGCCTATATTTTTACACATATAAAATGGTAGTAAACCAGAATTGTTTAATTTGATAGTATAAAGGCACTTTTCAAAATATATCAGGTTTCAGTCTGGTTCTGATTTCAGACTGGTTTACTACCATTTTATTTGTGTTAAAATATTTTTATTCAAAATTTGGAATATGGACTTGTATGGTTCTTCATTGCAAGGCTTCAATTGTCTTGTCATGTTTCTATCAAATGACCTATATTCGTTTGGAAGGACACACATGAAAGAAACAAAAAAATGTTTGTTGTCTTTTACTGCCTTGACACTTTCAATTAGGCTACAACAAACGCCGCAGCCCAGGCAATGATCAATAAACAAACAAACAGTCAAGAGACAAACAACAAACAAGTAAACACAAACAAATACAGTAAATGGCGTTGTTTGTCCTCAATGGCACCTTCCAGGCAGCACTGTCTGAAAGACATCACATTAACCCTAACCCTAAACGTAACTCCCTTATCCCTAACCCGTGATTTGACGGGGTAGTGCCTTGAAGGCATCACTGTCCGGAAGGCGACGCTGAGGGCAAAAAAAATACCGAAAACGAAATCTAACAAAAAACAACAAACAAAATCTAATGTTTACTTCCACTATTCCCTGGGAACTACTGAGACTTGCTTCTTCCCAAATAAACTCAAGCAGATTAAAGTCTGGAAGGGAAAGCCATCACTGGTCTGGATTATTTACACACCTCACCTCAGTGGGCCAAAGAGGTGGACAGACACTACAGCCAACTACAGCCACGGCCTGCTGGCCCAGTCATTTAAGGTGGACTGGGATGCAGCCCAAAAGGCCGTCTGTGTGGAGGGAACCTTGGGAAGATTTCTGCTCAGGCCCATACAGCTGTGGAAGCACATCTGCACCCTGCATATCTCTCTCTCTCTCTCTCTCTCTCTCTCTCTCTCTCTCTCTCTCTCTCCCTCTCTCACTTGTCTGGAATGGTCTCCAAAATATATTTATTTTGGTTGGTAAGCTAATTATTCCTAAAAGCTATAAGTCATAGTTAATGAGTCAGCAAATATTTTAGGAATGGAACTTTTTACACTGAACTGTAGACACCAGTATATTACACAATACATACTGTATCACACAACAACAAAAACAACAACAACATTATTTTCAATGGTATTCTTGTATGTGTGTGTGTGTGTGTGTGTGTGTGTGTGTATTCAAATGACTTGCTTGACTTTGTCAAGATTGACCACTGAGCAGTGTATGGAAACCCATACTCCAGCATTTTAAAATATCTGCATTATGTAATACATAATGTCTTCATGCCTTCAGCTGTTTGTCTGTTTGAAGGCTTCCTTGCCAACAGATGTCCATCTAGGCCTGGGTCCCCCCTCTCTCTCTCACTCTTGCCGTCCCTGGTTCCCACGCCGCCTGACGAGGCTGCCTGCTCTCCTCTCCTCTCTTCTCCTCTCTGGGCTGTGGGAACTGCTCGAGACCCAGGCTGCAGCAGCAGGCCCCATGCTGAGCCTGCCAAAGGCAACAAGACACACGCAAACACAACACACTCATATAAAGAGTGCATAAGCAAACCCATAAACTGTCATTCAAGGCCTACAGCACCGCCCCCCTCTTTGCTTCCCCACGTTCCTTTCCCTTTCCTTTCCCACTGTACACTACTATACTATGCAATCACACTTGAGCATTAAGTGGAAGGGGTTCTGTGTGTGTGTGGTGGGTGTGTGTGTGTGTGTGTGTGTGTGTTTAGTGTGTGTCTATTGGGGGGGGGGGGGTGTATTGTAAGCGCAGCATCACGTATGCACTCGCTCACACACTCTCATGCGCTCCCAGGCTGTAAAAACAAACACAGCTGTCCTCTCTGGCTGTCTGTAGGTGCCAAGGGAGAATGCTATTGCTTTCATGTGTTTACCGCTGTAATCACCCTACACACAGGCTCCAGATCAGGTTTATCAATCTCACTCACACTCACACTGCACCTCTAGGCCTACATATGGGGACGCTGGAGGACATTCCTCATGTCAAAACTGCTATGACGCATTAAATAAAAACTATTAAAAAGGGGAAAAAAGTGAATCACTAAACATGATGCAAACTTCTCATTATGACAAAAAGTGATCATCGACATTTGTGATCATTCATTAGTTCTCTGTCATTTTGAAAGAGATCCCGTTTTATTCATTTAAAATATTTTTTTTAAAATGTTAAATGGGTCTCCCAAAATACTAGCCTGACTTTGGCTATCCCCTTGGTCTACGCTTTAGCATCTTACAAGGGTCTGGCATTTCACCATTGACAACTGATAGCAAGCTGGAGGTGTGAACAGTAGAAGTTTGAAACTATTAAATCTGATTTCACGCAATTACTAACGTTATGCACCAGCTTGATCGTGAAGTAGGGTAAGCTACGGTAACGCTACAACAACAGAAACCCAACTTTATCTCTCACAACTCCCGATCCTGCTTGCTTTTTAGCGTGGCATAGAATTGATCTCTGCAAAAGATGCCAATGGCCGGAATGCCAGATGGAGTCGTGGAGGGAAATCATTATTGAGCAGAGCTACGAAGGAAGGCAAAGCCAGGCTACCAAAACACAAAAGTAATTAGATTATTATTCTTTATTAATCTTTATATTTATCATTTTTGGACCATCTACTGCTATGGCTGGTGACAAAAATGAGACAGAATAAAAAAGAGAGGGAAACATGGAGAGAGAGAGAGAGAGAGAGAGAGAGAGAGAGAGAGAGAGAGAGAGAGAGAGAGAGAGTGTCACTGTATATGTGTGAGAAAGTGAGCAGGTATTTTTGTGTACAGAGCGCGTGTGTCACTATGTGAGTAAGTGAGTGTCAGATGTTTGAACGATTTAGTGTGGGAATCTGTCTGTGCGAAAGTGTGAACGACAGAGGGAGATAGATAGCACATGACAGCGTATGTGTGTGTGTGTGTGTGTGTAAACTGTATGTGTGTGAGTCCATCTGTGTATGGATGCATGTGTGGGCGTGAGAAAAAGTGGATGAGTGAGCACGCATGTGCATGAGTGAGAGAGAGTGAGAGAGGGAAGAGAGAGAGAGAGAGAGAGAGAGAGAGAGACCATGTGAATCTGTTAGTTCCGTTTCCAGTCCAGTCCAGGTGGTGATGTCATTAGAGGAGGCCAGTTTTCTATTAATACTTCAGAGGCTCTAGGGGTCTATGTCTGAATACACAACGTGTTGAGATGGTCAAAAGAAACACAATATCCACCAGTGTAGACAGGCAGGAACACAGACATTTATCAGCAACACTATCAGCTATATGCTATTGATTAATGATAGAATGCTTATCATCAGTTAGTTAGTTAAAGCCCCAATGTGTAGCCTTCGAGAGAAATTAAGTGTAACGCAACGCAAATTACGTATTACAGCTAGGGAAGCCTGCATGCGGATGTCGGTCTATTGTCAGTCTATAGCAAAAACGCAAACGATATGACCGCTTTCAGCTTCCGTATTTCAAGATGGCGGCAATACATGGAGAGTCTACCCAAGTTAATGTGCGTGGAAATGCGAAATTTCAAGCCAATACGGACATACTGAATTAATAGTGGTGGTTAATATTTATGAGAAAGGACAAGCTTGTCAACAGGTAAAGCATATTTTGATATTGAACAGTAAAAACGTTACACATTGTACCTTTAAATCCTTCCCACTCCAAGTGGAGCATCGGGTGGTTACCATCTTCGTTTTCCTAATCCGAGGCCACATGGCTGCACAGGGCAGTATGACTACAGTGGGTTAGTACTCTGGTAGTCCCAAGTTTTAACTTCACTCACCCCCGTCAAGATATCCGAGCGACAGGCTAGTGGTAGTAGGTACCATTTTTATAATGTTCTTTGGAATGATCTTAGCCTCGTGAGACCAAACTGATCTCATGAGCTTCAGGTCTTCACTCGCAGCTACTCTCCATTGACGTGAATTTGGAGCAGGTTGCCAGACAAACGAACCAATTAGCGTTGGCTTTGAGGCGGGTTGAGGTGTGGCGCAACGAGAAGCGGGTCTAAAGAACGTGTACGTATGTTAGTACATCATATGCTTCGTTGGTCAGATTGGTTGATTTGGCCCATCTATCACCAACATAGGTGGTGATAGACAGATGCCTTATCCAGTCAGCCAAAACTAAACTAATGAAAACGAAACTAACGAACCAAAACTACTTCAACGAATGGTTCCCAGATGGAATTGTGGGAGCAAGTCCATCTGGCGGAGTCAGGTTAGAATGATCTGACCACAAGAACAACACTTCTACCAACTGTGCCACCATCGCCCCTGGCTTATCACCACTACTGATATGTAATGTAATGTGAGGCATTTACAAGTCTCTCTGTTGTGAGAAGGTAATGCAGGCTCTGATGATTGTGTCCTACTATGCTATCTTTGTGTTTTCAAGACCAGATAGACGACTGCTATCATAAACAGCCCTCTTGCTTTGACAAGAACATGGGAAAAAATGTAGCCCCTGTCAAGTGAGTGTTACACAAACAACTCATTAGGATAGCTCAGGGTATACTGAGAACAACATTCAAATCACAGTGTGTCATTCTTTGTTCTTTGTTCATGTGAGGATCGATCTGGGATCCATTTCCAAAAAAACATAACTAAGTTAAGAACTTTTTTTTTTTTTTTGCAATGCAATTTCCCATTGTCAATTAAAGGAAAATACCGGAGTGAATTCAAGCATAGCCCTGCTGCACGAGCCTTCTAACAGCAATATATTTTGCATGAAATAAAAGAATTTTGAACAGCATAGACCTAACGCGAACGCGAAACACTTTACATTGAGTCGATGTAACCTCAGATCTTACTTTCGGTTTCCAACAGTCAGGTCCCATTGATTCAGTGTAAAGTGCCTGTTCGCTTCTGCGTTCACGTTCGGTCTGTGCTGTACCAAATTATTTTGTTCCACTCGCTAACTAGCGCATTTAGCAAGCTCTTTCAACAGGGCTATGCTTGAATACACTCCGGTATTTTCCTTTAACTAAGTAGCTAACTAGTCCGCAACTATGTTTTTGGGAAACGTACGCCTGGGCTCTGCTAGCACGTTCTGACGCATGAATGCATCAGCTGAAAGGAATGGAAAAAAAGGCCATTCACAGAGTATAGTCCCACAAGACTCCCATGCACCAATCTCAATGCAACCAACACATTAGGATAAACGTTACACAGGCATCACGGCTCCCTCTTCACACGGTGACTAAAGTAGCAGGAGATCCCACAGTCTCCACACGGTTAGCGGTGTGTGCTATCACCATGATCTCCCTCTCTGCTGATGGGGATAATAAGGTTCCCAGTGCATGTCAGCCTGTTTTGGGGGGAGGGGGAGGGGGTGGGGGGTGGGTAATAAATGAGTCATTCATTGAACTAGTCTGTTTACATGGCCCACAGCAAACTTGAATGAATACTGACTACAGACTATGAATACTGTATGTAAACAGAGGTAAAACCACAGAGGGGTAAAGCGGAATATTTCATGATCTTTGGTAAAACTGTTCCAAGAAGAAGACAGACATTGTCTGACATTATGATATTGATAATTGACATGATAATTCCACAGGGAGGCGATAATAATGACAAATGGCTCATGGTAAAAGTAGTGATACTGCACAGGGTTTGTGTGTGTGTGTGTGTGTGTGTGTTTGTGTGTGTGTGTGTATGTGTGTGTGTGTATGCACTGTCCACATGTAGTCTGAGGAACTGGTGGCTTGGCTCTGTGTGTGATTGCCTGACCTTGCTCTCTATCTGATAAGACTGGCCTACTGCAAACATACAGGAGTGACCTGGACCTGACCAGGAGTGACACACACACACACACACACACACACACACACACACACACACACACACACACACACACACACTGTACACACACACACATGCACACACACACACACACTCATGCATACACACAAACACACACACACACAATCATACTGTATGCACGCACACACACACAGACATACTGTACACAAACACACATATGCACACACACTCATGCACAACCATACGCACAAACACACTCACACACACACACCTATACGTACACACACACACACACATACACTATGACGCACAACAAGCAAAGAAAAAGAGAAGGAGGGGGGCATAGAAAGTGAAGAATAAGACATGCATGGAAAGAGAGAGAGAGAGATAGAGAGAGAGATTTTCGAAAAGAAGTTGTGATGTAAGAATGTAAAGAACGAAAACACACTGGCAGTGTTAGAGATCGTCTTGCTGAAACCAAAAACACGTTGTTGTTATTGTTTTTTTTCCAAGCTCCCAAGGGACGTGTTTCTCTGGATGTGAGTTCCAGTCAGCTATTTAACCCCAGAATTGTTGTGCTGCCAGAGCCATTTGAGACCAAAAACAAGCTCACTTAACCTGCAGGCACATTTTTAGACATCATTACTGTAATGCTGATGAATTTGGCCAACACATACACACACGCGCGCACACACACACACACACACACACACACACACACACACACACAGAGAGAGAAAGAGGGAGAGGGAGAGAAAGAGAGGGGAGAAAGTGATGGGGGAGGGGTCTTAACTTTCTGACTTTTTTCTACTATATTTACATTCCGTTAAACTAGGAGGACTGGGGGGGGGGGGGTGCAAGGGGGTGAGAGGGGATGAGGGAAGGGAGGGAGGGTAAGAGAAAGATTCCATCAAGAAAGAAAAAATAATCATTTCCGCTATGCACTGAGGCTTAAGGGGAGGTCACTCTCTCTTTTCTGTGACATGGCTGGAGTGTGCTACACATAAACACTTCTCTGCTTTTCTCTCACTTCTACAGACAGAGAGAGAGAGAGAGAGTGAGAGAGAATATTTTAGTTGTATAGACTTACTGTATACTGCATACTACACACACACACACACACACGTGCTGTATGTTATTGTCGTTGTTGTTACATGTTACAATTTTGTTTCTTTGCAATGCTTTGGCAATACTGTGTGACAATTGCTAATAAAAAAAAATAGAAAAGCTAATAAAGCTTCTTGAATTTAATTGAAAATTTAATTGAGAGAGAGAGATAGAGAGGGCGAGAACTCAGACATTCTTGGGCTAGAGTCCTAGGGACTGGGTGGAAGAGAAGGCGGGGGGTTGAGTGGGGGATCAAACAACACCATCATCTCCACCAAAAATCCAGAAGATTGGATGGAAAAAAAGCAAAAGAGAAAAGTGGGGGAGGACAAAATAATGGACAAAGGAAAAAGCGGCAATAAGGCACACTGTAAGAGCAAGGCAAGTCAACAACCATGTAAGGTCAAACAGAGCGTGTTTGTTTTTCCACGCTTCTGTCGAACACGTTCCTCTTTCATCCTCCAAAGCAGCGTTCAGCAGCCTCTGCTAATGACCGATGGCAAACATGGAGCCGACACGGTTTCCCGCGACGACGGGTCTCTCACACTCACTTCGAGCGCCACACAACAACTGTGACCGCTACAACGCTAACACCCCCCCCCCCCCCTCACTTAAACAGCAAGCCATCTGAAAAACTCCACTAACACAAGCGTGTGTCTTACTGCCCTGAGAATCTTACAGCTAACATTACAGTGCCACTTCAGCAAGTTGGAGAGAACAGGGATGAAGTTTACGGGAGTTTCCCGTCAATGCCATTTTCTCACTTTCACGTCACAAATACAGCTAAGAGAAGGCTGTGCTTCATTTCTAGTGAGCAAGCCTTTACCTGTGGTTTAAATACACATTTTTCTTCAAACTCAGATAAGAGAGAGAGAGAGGGGTGGCCGACAAAATGGAATATGTTAATTACCATTGCATTAGTATCTACTTACATAATGTATTTTTATGTACGTACATAGCATTGTTACAGTGTAAGGTAACGCTTCATTTTGTGCCCCGTGAAATACGGGGTAAAAAGTGGGTAAGAATGGCTTCACAAAAAGTATTTAGCAATAATTACGGCGTACATATGCTGAAATAACATAAACAACATAAAAGTAGTTCGAGGTCTGTCTAGATCACAGCTGATGAGACATCAGAAATAATGGAAATATCACCCATGAATTTGAATGAAAAATGTTGCCTATGTAATAGTAGGGCTGTAAATTGATTCATCAAAAATACATGACATAAACTTAACCTCTTGGCAGGATATTAGAAGCGCAATTGGATATTTGAATTAGTTCAGGATTCAAACAAATATCTGCACGGATTAAGCAGCAGTTTAACGTAATTTGTGTGCAGTGTTGGGGAAGTTACTTTTAAAAAGAGAACAGAGAATCGGTGCCGCTGTGAAATATGTCTGTAGGGAAAGTAACGTTGGGTCGTATTGGAAAAGTAACTACGTTTCGTTACCAAATTTTCAGCGGTAACACGTTACACTACTATTTTTGCGAATAAAGTAGTTACGTTACTGTAACTTACGTTACTGTAACGCGTTACATCCAACACTGTTTGTGTGTATTCCAGCAAACTTACACAGTAAGTAGGCCTACTACAATTTATCGCTAAATACTTTTAGTTACATGGTTCTTACCCAGTGTAATACTAAATTTCTTATTAGTGACCTACTGTGCCAAAGTTCTGAATTCTTTATGAGACATTGAACGGTTTGTATGCAGGAAATACAATACATGATATTCTCCCTGTCCTTGTCTGCATGCCATGTGAATAGCATGTGAGGTATTGACCATGACTTTCTATTGTACTCATTACTTGTGAGGACTTCTCTGTTGTCATTGCTGATTGAGTGTTCTAATCTGATGTTCCTTCTTGAAGGCCATGCCTAATGTAGCTGGTCCTGTCATTCAGCCGGGTGTCTGGGGTTATGCTGACCCAATAGCTGGATTGGGTATGGATTTTATGACTATGGCATGATAAACTATTAACTTTGACTGTTATCTTAAAGGTTCTTCATGAGTCTCTTTAGAGACGACCCTTGCAGATGCTTTATGCTACTGAGTGTATGGTGTCTCTCCTGCTGTGCCCAGCGGAATAAATGTACTCCTTGATTCAATGTCGTGTGGGCAGGCAAGGTGTGTCGTAGTGGGGGGAAAAGGGGTACTGAGTTACCGGGGCCCAAATAGAGTAACCTGGTTCTCACACAGATGGATGTTTCTCATCCATCTGGAATTTCGTCGGCTACCTAGCTGTTTTCTGCTGTGACGGGGCGGGGGTTGTATTAAAAAAAAAATCTCGAAAATGATTGGAAAATTCAATGTGCCTGTCACGTACTACTTGCTACGTCATACCTGTTAACATCCCGCCCCACGATTGTGATTGGATCTATGGCATAGAGGCGGGCTCGATTATGGGGTAAACGAAGACTTCGGGCTCAACAAGCCGCGACCAGACCCTCGTGCGAGCTCACGAAGTTGAACGAAAATGCACGAAGCACGAAGGGTCTGTGAGAACCAGGCTACGAATAGAGAGTCTGGCATGGTATTCCAGGTAGTGAGGGGGGCCCATGGCCACTGTTTGTGTACAGGGCCCATTACAGGGCCCCTAAACATTACTCACACATTCCTCTCTCATCCCCCAAAGCAGCATTCAGCAGCCTCTGCTAATGAGCGATGGCAAACATGAAGCCGACATGAATTTCTCTAATTTTGTTGGTTGACTTTTCAAGTGAAATAATTAGTCAATTGGTGTTATTTGATGAAAGGCAATCTTTCAAATATGCTGCTTAGTCAATATTAGTCTTAGATGAATAGTAATTTATTAACCCTTCTCTGACTGATGTATTGTATAATAATGTCTTAGTGGATGAGCTTAGGAGTTCAGATTTTTTTTAAATTACACAACATATGTGTTCATTTCAGCTCTCACTTCTGCAAGTGAGAAATAGGGCTGTTGTGTGTTGTGGTTGTGTGTGAGTATCTAAATGACGTAATAAAAGTGAATTGGAATTCTTGGTTCATCTTGATGCTGCTTGACTTGTTGCATGAGAGCTGTCCGTTGAATGAGTCTCACATTCAATGCGTGAGACTTGAGAGGCCTGGACTGCTGTCTGACTAGGAGATCATGCTGGATCATGGAGATTACCAGTAGATAATGCAGAGGAGTTTGTGCAACATCCCTATCTCAACACCCAGGTGCTTCAACATCTTCCTTTTCACATTAAAAGGCCTGAACTTGCCCTTACTGTACTGTAGGCAGCTGCAGGGCCACACATCCAGTAGGCCTATATATGGTCAAGATGAACAAGCTGAAGGAAATTTCCATTGGCTATAATCATAAAAAAACACCTACACTACGTGCTATGTGACAAAACGTGTATTTTCATGACATTACCCACCAATGCATATACAGTACACAAGCAGAAAATACATTTTATCCTATTTTCCTAGGTAAGTTTTTTTCTCATGAAGTCTTCACTCTACCCCCATATTTCTGTCTTTCTTGTTGGTTGACTTTCTAAATGTCTTCTGGTTTATGTGATGATCATTTCATTTTCATGAATGAACAAGATCATTCGGTATATTCATTTTAGTAGTTTATAATTTCTTAATTTGTTTTTAATTCATTTTTGTGTTGTAGTAAATGACAATCTGCAAATGATAAGTATGTGATGAGGGTTTTTCCACATCTCTGTCATCTTTCAGAATGAAGATGATGTTTACTTAATCTGTTCACATATTTAATAAAAATAATAAAATGGTCAAAAAGTTTCAGCTAGGAATTAAAATCTTATTATTATTATTTTCTCATTATTATTACTGTAACTTATTGTTATTTTCTAAAATAACATGCCATGTCTATGGTTTCCTCCACCCCTTTGACTAAGTGATTTATTATGTGCCCTACCATAACCCCTGATGCCAAATGAATCACTGTTTCACATCTACATATCTTCTCAGCGAGCCAAGGCAGTTTAAGAGTACCTCCTGCCATTTTTAGGCCTTGTTTAAAAACAGCTCCCTACTAAGTGACCTTGGCTCCTGCGAGCGCCATGCTCTACTCGGCTCCGTTAGATGACCTACTGTACCGGCGAAACCTGTCTGAACAGGAAAACCTGCCGAGATTTCGATCAGCGGCAACGCACGATGCCAAAACGAAAAAAAGGTCTGCCAACGGAAATGACATTGAAAGTGAGCAAAAGGAGAAGGAGATAGAATTACAGGGATAGAGGACCAGCGTGGGCCTCTTAGCTTCGGAGACTGACGCTCTCTATTGGACTCGCCTCATACTTCTGTCACCATGGAATCTTGTGTTGATTGGCACAATGGGGCAAGGCCCTGGACCTAAAATATTCTAAAAGTTAAGTATTAAAAGTTAATTGTCCTTAAGCCTTAATATCAAATCCACCATTGAATATTTAACCACCAGGCTCTGTGTGGACTTTGCTGATTAACCAGTAAATGACTTTTCAGCTCATTTCCATTCAAAACAGCCAGCATTTCCAGCCCAGGCCGTCAGTCACCACCTTCAAGCCCGTAATAGAGCGCTCAAGGCCTGGAGTGCTGTTTGAGTTGGCCAGCCTGTATATATATAGCACATGACCTCGCTCCCTCAGGTCATATGACGGGGCCGCTCGCTCGCTCGGCGTGGGTGGCAAAGGGGGCATTTTACACAGCTTTATCAGAGCGTGAGCTGGGGGAAAATGGGCAGTTGACAGCCCAAACCCTGAGCGCAAGCCAACAAATACACAACACGCAACAACAACAACGACGACGACGGGTGGGGAAAGAGCACTTCCAATGAATTTATACTCTCAGCAGGTGTGTGTGTGTGTGTGTGTGTGTGTGTGTGTGTGTGTGTGTGTGAGTGTGTGTATGTGAGTGTGTGTGTGTGTGTGTGTGTGTGTGTGTGTGTGTGTGTGTGTGTGTGTGTGTGTGTGTGTGTGTGTGTGTGTGTAAACAAGTGTAGGCCTGTGTCTCAACTGAGAAGGAAATAACTCATTGACCTAATCTTAATCCTATTTATAATAATGCTGTATCCTACTTATCCTGGATTTTATATTACAATGGCTGTGAAGAATTACAAAAGTCCAATGTACAATACAATTTATCCTGCAAATATCATGTAATATATTGTAAAAAAAAAAAAAAAAGATTAATCATTAACATGTATGTCAATGACATTCAAATATATAGAGAGTATAAATATGGAGAGGTCCCTGAGAAGGTGCTGCATTTTACACCACTACCTCTACACAGTCCCATTCTAAAACAAACACTTCTCGCTCAAACAGCAATAAAGCTGCCTGAAAAGTGAATGGGAAAGTTGGCACAAAGGCAAGCACAGCAAACAGCAGAACAAATATCAGAGATACTAGAGGAAGACGGAGTGAGAAAGAGAGGGAGAGAGAGTGAGTGAGAGAGAGCGAGAGAGAGAGCGAGAGAGAGAGGGAGAGAGAGAGAAATACTTTCCAGAGAGAAATTAATCACTCGTGCCTCTGAAAATTTACACATCTTTCCATCTTTCCGTCATTGTTCCTCTCCATACCAGCCAAGATCCCAGATCCTTCATACAGTGTATAGAGCTCACATGTGTACACATCACAGAACACACACAGAGCTCTTCTCCCTCTCTTGTCTCCGGCTCACAGTCTTGGTCATCCTTTCTCCCCCTGACAGGTGGGTGTTATCTCTGTACATTTGCCTTAATCCTGTTTAAAGAAGGCAGCTGGTAAACACAGTGTGGTATTGGATGAATCCTGTGGTCACTAGTCATTAACATGTACACAATTTATACAGTTCCCAAAGCCCATACGAGCGCAAAGGATCAGTCTGGACGTACTCCCTCAAATCCCCTTGATTGGACTCAGGCTCTAACTCAGGCTAGGTGTTTATGTAGACGTCATCATTTATCCTGCGGTATATATGTATGGAGAAGAGGATTCTGGGAAATGCACGAGTCGCCTGCTTTAAGCCATGTCTTTTTGACCTCAAACTTAGAGGTCCAGAATAGACAGAAAAGGAGAGAGGGAGAGAGAAAAAGTGTGTGTGTGTGTGTGTGTGTGTGTGTGTGTGTGTGTGTGAGAGAGAGAGAGAGAGAGGGTGGGTATCTGGGAGGGATAACAAGACAAAGCCCTTTGGAATTGATGAATTTGTGATAACCAATGCCAAGGAGAAGAGGAAGAGATGTGAATACGGAATGATTTAAAAGACAGGCTGTAAGTGATTGTATGTCATAAAAGAGTGGTGTATCATCAGTGTTTGAATGTGGACAATAAAAATCTGCTGTTGACAGATCTGCTGTAATTTGCTGACCAGTTTGCGCTTCACCATCTTCAGAGCTACAGCATCTTTTTCAAAGGTGAGTTTTATTTTATTAAAACTATATACTGTTTGGGAAGGTTAGATTATAGTAGGCTACTACTACAGGGGTTGTTGATGGCTTTTATGTGTAACGCTCTTGTATGGGTATAAAAAAAATGTGAGTGTGCGTGTGCGTGTGTGTGTGTGAGAGAGAGAGAGAGAGAGAGAGAGAGAGAGAGAGAGAGAATACCTACATGCATTTAAAATAATGTTTGTTTCAATGCGCACTGCATATGATGTGCATCACAGAGACAGAAACTGAGGCAGAAGACATGTGTGTCGAAATACAGTGTGCTTGTAAATATGAAGTCTCATAATGCAATGGTTGTAAGTCTACAGGCCAATTTGCGGCCTATAGGGCCTACTTTTCTTTTTACCTTTGATAAAACTTCAGTGTCTCCAAGACGTGCTGGCTCGCACTGAACTACTGTAATATTGCAGCAGAAATTATCTGGCCGTCCCATTGAGCAGTAAGTGCTGGTGCCTCGGAGATCACATTACAGTTCCTCGGTGCGCATGAATCTAAATACACAGACTGAAATAGTGCTTCGTCAGGCACCCACAGCATTCTGCGACTGTCGGAAGTATTACATGTCCAAGGAGCATCTTTCTAGAGGCAATATGTTTAAATATAACTATATTTGTGCAATAGAAAATACATAATACACCGGTGTGGAAAGAGAGGGCCCCATTTAAAAGTTCAGCGGAGTTTATACCACTGTTACAAACACTTTATAGCACACAGCCGTTCAATTAGATTACCTACAATTAATATTAGTTATAGTTGGCTAATAATAGTAAATTCGCAAAGCCTATAAGACAATACAATGACAAACAAGACAACTATTTTACTACAGTTGATAACAAGGACATAATCTCCCCACTTGCGTTCTTACAGTGCCCCGATAGCGGTCAGTTACAACTATTTGAGTAGATATCCTAGTTAAATTAGACCTTTGATTTTCCTCGTCACTCTACTTTTGTCTTTACCTCAACAGGCAAGGTGTATGGTGTGCCCTCTGGTTGCAGGCGGCAGGCGTGTAGCGTGGAACTCCTAACCGAACACGCTCCTCCTCCTCCAGTTCTGCACCTCTTAAATCCTTCGCTTGCGCTGTTGTGTTGCAAACTTCGTGTTGCCTGAAAGTCCGAACGACTCTGACACGGAGTCAGACGGTCCTCACTCATGCCAAATAACTTGTCGGATGCGAAACGCAATGCACGTAAAAGACCGGTTTATGCAAATCTATAGATTCTTGTGTTGACTGCGATGGGATTTTAATCTACACTGACGTCTCTTTCATTTTCGTGTGGACTGGATTTAACACAATTTTACAACCCGTACTTCGTGTACAGGTAAGTGTTAGACACTAACATTTTTAACCCTGCCGTCTCCATCTCTACAATTACACGCGGGTTCAAATTATCTACGGAATTGCAATTGCATCTTCAACTATCTAGCATAATCAAACTTTATTTTTAAAATGTTGGAAATCCAAAATATGCAATGAGGTAGCCTAGGTCGCAACGTTCAGTTTATTTTTGTTTTTCTAGCAAATAAGCTAGTATGGCCAAGGGTTTGTTTCATTCCGGTTATGCCATCTGTGTTTTTTGAAATATAAACCTACTGCGCTAGAAGACAACAACCACCAACATTTTCAAATGCTCTTTTCCATCCCGTTTTAACCAAAATCATCCCTTCACTGCTATGTGGTGTTAAGGTGAAAATCTGTTGAATTACACGGCGCGTAAAGACGGTTGTGTGCAGTCATTCCGGTTTTTAATTCCCACTTTTCCTTGCTGTGGAAGTGACTAAGAATATTTGGCGGATAGGACGTTTCCCCCAGATTAAATGTCCATTGAGTAGAGCTGACTTATTATACTGGAGCGAATTACACTGAGCAAAGACCTATTCAAAGGGTATTTAATGACATGTCATACAACTGGTCTTGTCACTTCAAGCGGTCTTGGCTAAAGCGCCTTTTAAACTGTTGGACGTGCATGGTTATGTCTTTTGTGTTTTAAGTCGGACCGAGAGGAAAATCACAAAATAATTCATGTGATTAAATTGTAAACGCATGAGATTAAAATATTCACCGGCACTGTTGTTTTATGTTGCTGGACACATGGGAATGATGCTGTCTCTTCTCCTCTTATCACAAGTGATAGGTCTGTCTATTAATAGACCTTTCAGTTTAGTTTTTGAAAAAAAAAAAAAACACACACACACACACACACACACACACACACACACACACACACACACACACAAGTAAATAAATACATATACTGCAAGCACACTCACTGCTTGAAAACACCTAATTACAAATTTTGGTCTCTCAACAGACCATGGGCCGGCCTTGTAGACCGCGCATGGCAGACATGTTGGTTTGACACCTCCCATATATTTATTCAAAAGCCTAAAAAACTCCAGATGTTTCACTGCAGGCAGGCCAGCTCCCTCCTGCCTCTATGCTCCTCTGCAGCAATTAAATAACCAAAGAGAGAGAGAGAGATGAGCTATAGCATTAGCAGTCGTCTTATCCCATGAGACTGGATCCCACATCATTCACACATCATTTGTGTGTGTGTGTGTGTGGGGAGGGGGGGGGGGTACACACACACACACACACACACACACACACACACACACACACACTGTTATTAGTACAACCTTCATTTTGTGGGGCCCTATCACCACCAGCCAAGGCTTCCATGGTGCAATATGTGGATGAGAAAAGTAAAGAGAGAGATAGAGAGTTATTGAAGAGAGAGAGAGATAGAGAGGGGGTTTGTGTGTGTGTGAGAGAGAGTGAGAGAGTGGAGGAGGTGGATTGTAAGGACAAGAGCGGAGAAAAAGCAAACATTCCTGACTCTGTGCCTCGGCAATTTAATTAAATAGCTGTGTGATGGTTAAGTAGGCACTCCAAGTGCCCCCACTCCAGCTCCACCTGCAGTACCCCCCCTCCTTTTTTCCATTGGACTAATCCCACAGGGTCAGCTAATAAGTGTTGGGGTCGTGCCACTGTGACATGGAAAGGGGTGTGTGTTTTTTTGCAAAGTGTGTGGATGCAGAGTTCTGTGAGACAAATGCTAAGAAGTACAAGGTGAAGTAGGGATTTGACTTGCTATATGAGGCGGTTCGGAAGGTTTAGAGAGTCGTAAGGATGTCTGTTAAGTGTATGGATTTGTCCTTTTCTTTTGATAAGTAGGGGACAAAGGAAAGGAGGAGAAGAGGGGAGGAAAGAAACACACACACACACACACACACACACACACACACACAATGTGAGATTGGATTTTCTTCATGCACACACAAGCACACACATACACACTCACATGCACACACAAAAACAAAGACACACACACACACACACACACACACACACACACACACACACACAGACCATTAATGGCAGAGGAGCTAGTTAGGTGCAATTAAAGAATTATTCCCCCTCCCCTCCCCTACTCCAACTCCCCCTCTCCCTGACCCAGCTTGCTGTTGTCTCTGACCTCAGGTCGGATCGTTACTGGGATTATTTAAGAAAATTACCCCAGAAAATCACTAGCAGACCATCACAATCACACAATCTAAAAAAAGCACAGCCCCCCCTCTCTTGTTAATCCACACATGCATTCATTCTTCATCCCCCGGCATCCAGTACGGCTACCCCCCCCCCCCCCCCCAAAAAAAAAAGAAAAAAAAAAATCACCACCAAGAGTAACCAGTCACAGTCACAGTGACGCGAGCAACAAAAAAAAGCAACAACAACCAAAAAAAAGGCACCAATAATAAGTCAATCAAAGGAAAGAAGTGAGAAGTCAAGCATAGGGCACTACTCAGTGAGTAGTTAGTGCCTGGGGCACAGGGGAGGTAGTAGGACTTACTGGAGTGGAACCCTTCTCCTGTTGACTTCCCTCCTTTGCAGGAATCATAAGCCCCCCCTCCATCTCCCACCCCCCAGCACTGCTCTAACCCCCCACCCCCACCACCTTCCACCTCCTTCAACATTGTGCTCCCCCCCACCCCACCCCACCTTCCTCCTTTTTTCTTCCCTGGCTTTTAGGGTGTTGTGTAAACACGCTGACTCTGTGTGAAGGCGCAGAGCGTGTCACATCAGCAACTTCATTACATTCCAGGGCTTGGTTGGTTGGATGGTTGGATGCGTCCGCCTGCTCAGCCCGCCCGCCCGCCTGCCTGCACGCTCAGCTCAGCTCAGCCCGCTCAAACCCAGAGTGGCCCTGCTGCTGCTGCTGCTGCTTCTGCTGGGCTCAGAGAGGGAACAGAGGGGCCCAGGGAGGTCTGTGTATGCTTGTGTGTGTGTGTGTGTGTGTGTGTGTGTGTGTGTGTGTGTGTGTGTGTCTGTCTGTCTGACTGTGTGTTTGTGTGTGTGTTTGTGTGTGTGTATGTATTTGTGTGTGTGTGTGTGTGTGTGTGTGTGTGTGTATGTATGTATTTGTGTGTGTGTGTGTGTGTGTTGGGAGGTGAAGGGAGGGGGAGGGGCTGTTGCAGGGTCAATTTTGGGCCCTATGACAGAAAATAATATTGGGGCCCCCCAAACATTGATTACAATTCTCTGGGCCCCCTGAGTGGGAGGGTGGGAGGGAGGAAGTGGAGGGGAGGGCCAGAGATATGGAGGGTGTTTATGGTGGCTTGTAAAGCTTATGGTCCTTACCTGAGGTGTGAGGAGGAGATAGTGACTGGGTTTCTGTCTCTGAGCAGAGCAGAGTGTCCTCAGGGTGCTTGTGGCTTAAGCAGCACCCGTGCTAGTAACAGTGACAGGTATGCAGACATAGCCATAAGGTGTATGGAAGAACAGAGATCTAAGTGTTCTCTCTCTCTCTCTCTCTCTCTCTCTCTCTCTCTCTCTCTCTCTCTCTCTCTCTCTCTCTCTCACACACACACACACACACACACACACACACACCATAAATCCATCTTCAAATATGAGTGCAATGCATCGTCTTAGTTTTTAATATACACATGCATTCCAGTACACTGTGTGTTATGATTGGATCAGTTTGCATCTGTGTGTGCACATATAACCCAATGACTATATTGAATAGTGTGTGCATACAGTGTGTGTGTGTGTGTTTCAGTGTGTATCGAGTCTTAGCATGCACTTGCAATAACATCCCATAGGCATTTCCCCCGCTGTCTCTCCAAATACGCCGGCTTATATGAGAAGCACCCCGGCGAGCCGGGCAGTGCCAAGGGCAACAAGGCCGCACACGGTGACCAGAGACGGTCAACAGCACACTGGCATCAGTCACCTCCACAAAAGGAGCACTGGGACTCTAAATCACTGCAGGGTTTAGCAGAGAGAGAGAGAGAGAAAGAGAGAGAGAGAGGCAGAAATACCCACAGCCTGCTATCAGTCACGCCTGACAACAAGCTTCTTCACTGTGTGGGCTTCTTCCATTTGTAGTCAGCTGTGCTGTAGGACAAGTACTGGAGTGCATTTGGAACTCAGCAATCCAGAGGAACTTACTAAATAGTTTTCACTTTCTCTCTCCATGCCGATACAGTTTGCTTTATGATAGATAGATAGATTGATAGATAAATAGATACATAGATAGATGCATACATACATACATAGGCCTACTTTATTTATCCTGTAGGAAATTAATTGTTGGAAAGATACATAACAATAGATAGATCTATCGATCTATTATCTATCTAGATAGATAGATACTTTTTATCCCATTCAGGAATACTGTGTATGTGATCTGCTTATTTCAGACATGCGACAACAACTATAGTATTACTTTCTTAATTCATCATACCTGAATTTTTAATGTACTTTGATTTTTTTTTCCCCATTAAGTTTTGTTTGTATCCAATAATTACAAACTGAGTATAGCTATAGTACTGTTTGTCCGGGTCAGGGCCGAGGGACTTAGAGACGCTTTGTGATATTTCATAGCTTGGCACTGTGAAGGTCCGTGCAACAGGCAGTTGCCACAAGAGCCAAGAAGACTAAACAAGCCATTTCTGAGACAGACAATCAGCGCATGGCTAGTCTGGACGGTTTTCAGCGAGGTCACTGGGCATTTCGGCTGAAATAGTTGAGGCTTAAAGTCACCCCACCAGCACAGTGTCAAACTTTTTACAAGGCAGCTGCATTCACACTGTGCGTGATGCATGCATGCCGACTGGGCAGGAGTGGCAGCTGCAATTATGCGAAATTACGACTTGATGAGTTCAACTGAATACTTGCACAGGCACTGTGTCTCTGAGGCTTTGCACAGAGCAGATCAGCTTTGAAACGATAGAAGGAGACACATATGAAACATCTTTCTTTCTGTAGCTAAGAGCGAAGAGAAATGTCTGTGTCTGTGGAAGGAAAGTTAATAATTTTGACCTTACATAAATCTATACATTATTGATATTATCTGAGTCTTCTATCAAAACTTGTTAGGGCAAAAAAAGGAATGTAGGTTGTGTGTGTGTGTGTGTGTGTGTGTGTGTGTGTGTGTGTGTGTGTGTATTGTAGTGTTAATCTTAGCGGCCTCAAAGAATGGGCTGCAGGTGTTTAGCGATACAAGGACAATGTTCTTGATAACCAGAACTTTCTTTCAGTCTGTGGAGAGAATAGTTTCTGGCACATTCCTTTGACAGGTACAGAGAGGGTGACAACAGTATGTTAAGCATCTGCACCTCCGTTTTTTCTTTATTCTCTTTCTCTCATTCACTCTGTCGATCTCTCCTTCAGCTCTTTCTTGTCCTTTTTGTCCCTCTTTCCCCTGTTCTTTCTCTCTATATCTATCTATCTATCTGTCTGTCCCTCATGCTCCCCCTCTTTCTCTTTAATCCCTCTCTCTCTCTCTCTCTCTCTCTCTCTCTCTCTCTCTCTCTCTCTGGAGTGGATGAAGGTTTAGCAGGTTAAAAGTCATGTTGGCAGGGGGTCAGCTCAAATAACTATTCACAGAGAACTGACAAAGCATGAATTGCAGCAGCAGGGAGTGAGTGTGTGTGTGTGTGTGTGTGTGTGTGTGTGTGTGTGTGTGTGTGTGTGTGTGTGTGTGTGTGTGTGTACATGTGTGTGTGTCAGACATGGAAAGAGAGAGAGAGAGAGAGAGAGAGAGAGAGAGAGAGAGAGAGAGAATGTTAGTGTTTGTCAGTGTGTAGGCGCTATGATTGTGCACACATATTTGCATGCAAGTACCCATTCAGTCAAGGTTTACTATCATTCCAAACCTTTCAACCACCAACATGTCTTTCATAGTTTTACAGGCAGGCCTTTATATACGTCAGCATTCTTGGCCTGCTGCGCATAATGAGATGCCAAGATTTCACAAAGCATTTCAGACCTACCTTAAGCCAGGTATGTTGTTTGAATTAGCATCATTAAATGGCTCCGGCTTGAGGTTTGAGGTTGAGGTTTCCATGGCTGCCAAATAAATAGTGTTTGACCTGTGCCATCACCTCAGAAGACAAAGGTGTTACACTTAATCAGATAATTATCTGATTTAATCTTATGTTCTAAAGAATCCTTGGATGAAGGCACACTTATAAGTATCCTAGGATAGTTACAACTTGAGTTAAAGGTATTTGAAGGGTATTTGATCTCCTCCTGAAGCACTTTTTACTTTATTTCCAACTTATTTCCAACTTTACTTTACTTCCAACTCCAAGAAATGTAACCATGAGAGTATACAGTATATTACTGTACATATTTGCAACAATAATAGGCTACATTTTGTAGAACACAATTTATCTACAGAAAACATAATGACTAGCTTTGTATCATATTATTTTAAGAAGTATTGTTGTCATCAGGGTAGTTATTGTGCATTCATGTGTTAACTCTGACTCAAAAACAAGGGTGGGGTCCTAAAGAGGGAGGCTTGCATTGATCATGGTCTGGAATGGATGCTGTTGCCATGGCTGGCATGGCTGATGATAGCAAACTTTCAAATGACTACAAGTCTGTTAAAGGGAAGATTACATCAAGATTATAGTCAGATGGGGACGCTGTGGCTCAGTGGCTAGAGCGTCAGACCATTACTCAGGGCACCCGGGTTCGATTCTGACCCGCGGTCATTTCCCGATCCCACCCCATCTCTCTCTCCCACTTGTTTCCTGTCATCTCTACACTATCCTATCTGATTAAAGGCAAAAAGCCCAAAAAATATCTTTAAAAAAAAAAAAGATTATAGTCACACGACGCCACAAGAATCTACCGCATCTGACATCAGCTGCCTCTCGTCTCCTAAGAGCAAAGGCTCCGTTCCTTAGCCATAATCTCTAATAGGAAAAAAAAGGAAAATCCAAAATCCCAAACATTTCCATAGGAGAGGATTCATGCTCTCTGGATGTTCCTGAAACTCATAACGACACATCAGAAATAGACAGGTCCTGGAATGGCTTACAAGCAAATCTGCTTCATCATCAGTTTTCAAAGCCGTTTTTTTTTCCCTGTCTCTCAGAGACATCCATCACAGGATTCTCTCTCTCTCTCTCTCTCTCTCTCTCTCTCTCTCTCTCTCTCTCTCTCTCTCTCTCTCTCATCTGTCTCTCGTTGTTCTCCCCGTGTTGGTTTCTGTGAAAGGCAGGTCTCTAGTGGGACGTTAAACACCGCCACCAGCCAGTGGTTGATCCTCGAGCCGCCCCTCTTTGAAGAGGCTGCTGCTCATCTGTGGACAAGATGTCCAGATCAACAAATAGACGAGCCAGGAACACACACACACACACACACACACACACACACACACACACACACACACACACACACACACACACACACAAAAACACACACAAACATACAAGCTGTGTGAGGACAGTTTAATATGACAGAAAGAAAGAAAGAATGCAAGAGGAAAAGGGATTAGAATGGAATGAATGGACAGAATAACTGAGGGGGAGGAGAGATCAAAAGAAGAAGGGATGAATAAAAAGAGTAGAAGACAAACACCCATAGACCAAAGCAAACTAAAGAAAGAAGGACTTACTGGGCAAAAAAAGAAAGAGAAGGAAAAGAAAGGGGGGGGATAGAAAAATACAGAGAAAAATAAACTTGGTTGAAGGCCCAGCTTCGCGTAAATAAGTACTTTTTACACTCCTGTCCCTGTTTTTTTTTCTGTGTCTCAGATGCTGATTAAGATCAGTGTGTGTGTGTGTGTGTGTGTGTCCAACTGGAGTCCCTGCCTCTGGCTAGGGCAGGCAGGCTCTAAAGAATAGAGCAGTATTTGCACAGGCCTCACTGAGCCCTGTGTGTGTGTGTGTGTGTGTATTCTCCCAGACACATACAGGGGCTACTGTATACTGTATCTCTGTGCCATCTCTGTATCAATGACAGATATGTATATTACATATACTGTAATACATACAAACCCTTTGGCATTTTCTGTGGAAATTTCACTCGTTAAAAAAAGTGGATTTTGTGGAACAAACCAC
Organism: Sardinella longiceps; assembly: GCA_027497455.2. Classification (NCBI taxonomy): domain Eukaryota; kingdom Metazoa; phylum Chordata; class Actinopteri; order Clupeiformes; family Clupeidae; genus Sardinella; species Sardinella longiceps. The sequence goes on along the minus strand of JAODXP020000035.1, from coordinate 4,877,918 downwards.
AAATAGCTGGATTATCAATGGCTCGATGCTAAATAATGGCTGAGACAAGAAATGTCTCTCTCTCTCTCTCTCGCTCTCTGTTTCTCTTTGTGTGTGTGTGTGTGTCTGTGTCTTGTATTGATATGTGTTGCGTTCCAGTGGGTGATTCTGCATGGACTCTGTGTGTGCATTGCAGTGCTTCTCTGTCTGCACCTACAGAGGAGGATGGGGTGGAATAACTAAAAAAATGTGAGCGCTCCCTTGTTCTTGCTCTTTTGTTGCTTACTCAAGTGCAAAGGCACGTCCAGCACACCATTCAGCACACACACTGGGCAGGATAAAGCCAACAGGAGTCATGTGTCAACACCTTTTCCCCAAAGCACAGCATGACCCTCCCTCCCTCTCTCTCTCTCTCTCTCTCTCTCTCTCTCTCTCTCTCTCTCTCTCTCTCTTTCTCTCTCCCTCTCTGTCCCTCTCTCAATGGTTTGCCTGACGTCTGCCGTTCCGCTGTGTGCACCCGATGATGTGGTGTTGTCACACCGGCCAGGCCGAAACCTCCGCTTTTGTTCTCGACTTGCACTGCAAATCGCAAACCTGGACCGAGGAAGGGACCGCATGCATGAACTAAAGCCGTAACCATTCTTGCATTCGCATGTCAAATGAGCAGCCAGAATTCACTTACTGGTAGTCGAGCGTGCTGCAGCTTTCTAAGTAAGCGCCCTGAGGTCACTGACCCGCGGGCGACGCAAACACGCCTCGAAGACCGAGAGGTCCCAACGGTCGAGACCAATTGCGTCTCCTTCCGTGTCGGAATGGCAGAACTGCAATGGACTTGAACAGACGGTCGCTACACTGTGTTTACGAAGAGGGACCCCCTCATTGAAGTGTGAGTAGTAGCCTAGTACAGCTGCCATAGTTCAGCTATAAGTGAAACAAGAAAGAACAAGTTGGGCAAATTCCTTGTTATTGCAGTCATGCCAGTTTTCCAGTTGCCATACTGTAGCGTGACATCCTTATCCTGCTAATTGCATTTGGCATGGATGCGGGCCACTTTACAATGCAGTTGTGCTACTATAACTTTCCTTTATTTGAAATCACACACACACACACACACACACACACACACACACACACACACTTGCAATGCTTGTAAAGCGAAGGGAATATATTATATGTGCACTCGTTTGTGCATTTCTTTGTGTGTGTGTGTGTGTGATGTGTGTTTATGTGCAAGTGAAGTGTGCAAGCATGCTTGTGTGACACCATCTGTTTGGTTTTGTGTCGGTATGTGGGTGTCTGTGAGCACTGCCTACCGTATATTTTTTTTCTCAAATGGTAGCCTTCAAAAAGCATGTTTACCTGGCCTGTTGAAAGACAAGTGGTGAGTGTGTGTGTGTGTGTGTGTGGTGGTGGTGGTGGTGGGGGGTGAAGTCCTGAAAAACAGGTAGAGATGAAACTTTCAAACTGCCTCAGGCTCTTCCAGAGATGCTGCCATGGAGGACTTGTGAAAACAAGACATCCATCACCTCCACCTTTGACACTCTATAAGTGTGTGCGCTGCTACGCTTCACCTGTCAAAAACAGTTGCAAGTCTGTTTCGCCTGTGATTGCAAATATTATTTACGTCAGATATTCCCCATCTCTGTGGAGTTTCTGTATTGTGTCGCTAAGTTCAGTCAATAGCATTTCATGCATAATCAGTTACAAAATTATGCTCTTAGTTTCCTAAGTGTCTTAGCTTAAAAAACATCATCAAATCCAGAATCAATCAGTAAAGACTCCTGAAAATGTTGATTGATTGGTTCCCAAACTCAATTGGTTGATTGATTGGTTATAATAAAACTGTTCCCAATGGTAGTCGATAATCTCATATGGGGGATGTGTTGTATTGGGCGTACCATTCAGACAGTCCCAGATGAGGGCCAGATGTGGTACAGCCCTGGGCCACACCTGTTCTCTAGTGGGTTTCTTGTGAGACTGGGACACTTGAAACTGAGAAGACAGCAGACAACACTGGAACTGTCATCCCTCTGTCTCTGAAGACCTCTCTGCCTTTTTCTTTTTCTCTCTTTTTTCTCTCCTAATCTCTTTTTTCTCTCTCTTTCTCTTTTTCTTTATCCCCCCCCCCCCTCTCTCTCTCTCTCTCTCTCTCTGTCTCTCTCTCCGCTTCCCTCACAAGATGGCCTCTCTCTGACTGATATCTGCAAGGTTGACCTCGTGGGCAAGCCTGCAGTTAAAACAAACAGAGAAGCTGTCGGAGAGAATGGAACAGCTCTCTCTCTCTCTCTCTCTCTCTCTCTCTCTCTCTCTCCCTCCCTCTTTCCCTCTTTTTTTTTGTTCTCTCTCTCCATGTCTCTCTAGTTGCAGCCAGTCAAATATTCATCAATTTGACTGTTGATTAGTTATGATTAGTTGATTGACTTATCACAGAATTCCTTTATCCACATTATCCACTTAATCCAATCCCCGTTTCATCCACATCATGCTGCCTTTGCTTCTTTTCCTACTTTGATAGTTTGGTCCGACCTGATCCCACAGGCATTACTGTCAGCGAGGCCCATCTGCTCAGTAGAACCCTCTACGCTCACCCCCAGACAAGGCCGTTCATCATACCTACTTTACTCTTTTAAAGTTGCCGTAAAAACGTTCCAAAGACACACACGAGCGCTGTTTGGAAATGATTAGGGTGTGTGAATGTTACTTGTCAGTGAAGTGTCTTTCGTGCCAGGTCATCTGCTGAGAACATGGAACATTTGTTGAAACCTCTCCAACTTGGAGCTGGACTAGAAGGAATTCTGGCCTTGATAAAGCTCGCTGACAGAGCTGGCGATATCGAGGCGCGGCGCAGGTGTGAATGTTTATGAAGCAGCAGAGTCGTTATCGGCAGCGCACCTGTAGGGGGGGGCATGTTTATGCGGCGTGTTTGTGATTTTGTGTGTGTGTGTGTGGTGTGTGGCATAATGTAAAACTATGTAACTGTGTGTTAGTGTGCTTGGGTGCGCTTGTGTATGTGTGTGTGTGTGTGTGTGTGTGTGTATGTGTGTGTGTGTGTGTGTGTGTGTGGCGTAATGTGTAAAACTATGTAACTGTGTGTTAGTGTGCTTATGGGTGCGTTGTGTGTGTGTGTGTGTGTGTGTGTGTGTGTGTGTGTGTGTGTGTGTGTGTGTGTGTGTGTGTGTGTGTGTGGCGTAATGTGTAAAACTATGTAACTGTGTTAGTGTGCTTATGGGTGCGCTTGTGTATGTGTGTGTATGAGTGTGTGCATGTGTGCCCGGGTGCTTTTGTGTGTGTGTGTGTGTGTGTGTGTGTGTGTGTGTGTGTGTGTGTGTGTGTGTGTCTGTGTGATGACTGTGACATGCAGTCAATTTATGATTTCCACATTGGCAAGTTATGAAAGTCTTTTCTAGGTGTGCATCACCTGGGGGTAGGGAAGAGGTGAGATGGGACCACAACAGACTGACTGGTTTAGCTAGCGATGGTGTTGAGAGGTTTTTTGGAATTGATGTTTATTAAATGTCAGTTTGTGTAAAGTTCACAACATTCAAGTTTTTTCATTAGTGTAAAGATGACAGCCTCTCCTTCAGTTAGTAAACACATTTAACAGACAATCATTTTGATCCACAAGTTAACCGCTTCATTTAAACAGTAATTACTTTGACAGTTCAGCCATATGTATACAACATACAAGGCTTCCGATGATAAATTATGGAATGCACAAATAACGTAAACACAGGGCAAGAATCAATGTGATAAATTCTAAAAATAACTTTTACAAGTAACGTAATTAAGTAATTACTACTAAATGATGTTATGGATGTACTGTATGTGATGTAATTAGCACATACTGTTTTTATGAGTGTGACTGTGGCATATTGTTTTGTATCTTGTGACAGACCGCTGACGGCCAGTCCAAAGAATAGTGGTGGCGGTGGTGGTGTGTGTGTGTGTGTGTGTGTGTGTGTGTGTGTGTGTGTGTGTGTGTGTGTGTGTGTGTGTGGTGGGTTGGGGGTAGGGACTGGGGCCCCTCGCAGCTTTCCTCACCTTCAGCCATAGGCTCATGTGAATGAATCATGCTCAGTGTTTTATCTGATAACCAGTGCCTCCCTCTCCCTCTCTCTCTCTCTCTCTGTGTGTGTGTGTGTGTGTGTGTGTGTGTGTGTGTGTGTGTGTGTGTGTGTGGGTGTGTGTAAGTGTGAGTGTGTATGAGATAGAGAGATAGGGGTAGAGGGAGGGAGGGAGGGAGAGAAGATTGGGCGTAGAGGGATAAAGAGAGAGATAAGGTGAAGAAGGACTGTGATTGTGCATGAGCCTGGATAGAACACACTGACACACAGACACAGAGAAAGATAAAATAGAGCGAGAGATAGATAGAGAGAGAGAGAGGGAATGAGAGAGAGATGATCCCCATACACATGTTTCATGCTGGATGACCTACAAAGGAGCCCTTATGATGGCCTATTGGCTTCTCTGGGTGGGTGGGGTTGTTTGGGAGTGGTGAGGGGGTTCGGCCATCGTGCATCACCGAGGTGGAGGTGCCCTCGGTCGGACGGCCGTTGAAGGGGCTTCTACATGACAAACAAAGAGCAGGGCTGTGCCTGTGTCTGTCCAGCTAGATCAACACTCAGATATGCCTGTGTGTTTGCACAGGCCTCAAGTTACTCCATCTGTGCGTGTGTGTGTGTGCGTGCGTATGTGCGTGTGTGTGTGTGTGCGTGTGTGTGTGTCCTTCCGATGTGTGTGTTTGCGTGTGTGTATGTGTATGTGTTTGTCAGTGTGTTTGGTTTGTTCTGGGTTTGTTAAAGAGCAAGTCATCAATCTTCAGTACCCCTTGCAGCAGACAGACAGGAAGTCTTTAGCAGACTTATTCGGAGTTGAAGCCATTAACTGTTATTAGTCAAGGCTAGAGTTAAGACCTCAGAAACAATGCAGCGCAGCTGTGATGTGTTCTTAGTCTTATTCCTACACACAGTCACAAACAAACAAACAACAGCTATTAGCATGTACACGCACACGCACACACACATACACACACACACCCATACACACACTACACACATTCTGTGATAAGCCTGCTGAGCGTGCTGTCTAGCCCTTGGGCTTTACAGTGTAAGTGAACACTGACATGCTCCACACACACACACACACACACTAATACACACACACACACACACACACCGCTCCCTTGTTCATGTCTTTGTGCTGCAGCTGTACCAGACAGCGCCACGCGTTCCACTTTGAGCTCCATCAGAGAGTGTAACTCTAGCCCCATGTTTCCCTCCAGCCCTAGTCATAGTAGACCCAGCCCCAGCCCCAGCCCTAGCCCCAGCCATAGAGCCATAGAGCCAGACCCAGCAGCCCTGGTCATAGACCCAGACAGGCAAACACACAGGGGGGTTGGGGGGGACGGGGGGTTAAGTGTCTTTTCACGTGTGCCATGAGTAGCCTGCTTTGTAAGCTGCTTTTGTATTTGTGTGTATATAAAGGGGATTTATTTTAGTGTGTGTGTGTGTGTGTGTGTGTGTGTGTGTGTGTGTGTGTCAGTGTGTGTGTGTGTGTATGGGGGGGGGGGGTTGTTTTGGGGAGGGGGCAGACTAATGAGGAGTAGGGGTCAGCTTGTTTTCAGCAGGAAGTAGTTTTGTGGCTGGCTTTGAGGGCCAACAACAGTACAGCCTCTGATGAATACGGCCTTTCTGTGGAGTCACAGGATCTCATTGCCATGAGTGTGTGTGTGTGTGTGTGTGTGTGTGTGTGTGTGTGTGTGTGTGTATATGTGTGTGTGTGTGTGTTTGTGTGTGTGTGTGTGTGCACCATGTGGGTGTGTAGTTTACTTTACACATTATGCGTTCAATTCTCTCACTGCCATGTTACGCTACAATTGGTGTTGTGTTCCGCCAGCGACACGCCAGGTCACCTGTGTGCTTTACTCAGTCTGAACTACAGGGCGCTTGGCCTGCCACCCACGGGGTCGGCTTTATTATGACCACCAGTGGCGGGTTATACTCGGATTACTGCCACCCACTGACCCCCTCATCCCACCCCCTCCAAGTGGGGCCTGTCACCGTCCGCTCCAGGTCTCCACACTGTAACCGCCGCCAATGCTGTTGGTTCTACGCTACAGTTGGCCTCAGACCTCGCCAAAGTCCATGTCAGTCTCGCTTGTGTCAGGATTACATTGGGCTACTTTTGAACAAGTTTAACATGTTTTTGCTGTTGCCAACAAATAGGCAGCAATAGGCTAGCAGCGCTAGCTGTGTGTAATAGACCGTAAGACATTCCATTGCACTTCTGAAGCCTGTCTGACATTGTATCTGTTTGTTAATACTGTGCATGTGAGCGAAATCGTTACATAACCACATTGTGCCGAACGTAAAGTAATAATACAACTTTTAAAACTGAACTATCATCTTTTGCTGCATGTAGGGATGTCGTGAAGAAGCACATTTATACTTTACTCCCCGGAGTTCATGCCGCCTCATTAATGGAATATTTTAATTGATGCGGTATTTAGCCACGTCTTGGCTGAATTTAACGGCCTCCTTGTGGCGTTTTAGGTATTAATCTAAGCCTGCTCAAAGGCATTTAGCGGCTTGTTGCAGCACACAGTGGCATTTAGTGATACTTTGTAGCACTTTATGGCGTCTTTTGAAGTGGTGTCATTGAGGAGGGGAAGGATGGTTTTAAAGTTCTCATCTTTGATTTCATTTCAATATTGTCGAAACTTAATTGCAGTTGCACGATCCAAGTTCCCACTGCCAAGTGGGAAGACACAAATGACACTTTAGCCTTAGGCTCTGACAAACAACCAACCATCAGTTAGAATGAGTCACTTGCCCTTTGCCTTTAAAGCTGTAGAACATCAACATGTATGTGGATGACTTCGTGGTTTTGCAGTTTACTGTAATTAAAGGACTGCAATTATGGTAGGAGGTAAGAAGATTCATTTTGTCATTAATTTCAGCACTGTGTGGTCTGAGTGTGACTTGGCATGGCTCACTGAACTTGAGTTTTCAAGTCGACTAAACATCACCATATGCATGCAGTGTGCAAGTGGGAAGGAACAGATTACAAATGAAGAGAATCAATTGGCTGACTGTGTGTACATTTTAATTAACATGATTAGACAAACGAAACCAAAATAAGAAAAATAAAGTAATCGACTACTTGTAACATAATAAATGTCATCTAAAATGTGTCATAAAATTGTCCTGATCTGAAACATATGCAAAAAAATAAGACCTCTCTCACTAAGGAAAAATAGTGGAGGGTTTAAGATTAGAATTAAGTATAGTAAATGTTCAATATGTTCTGATTGACATGGTTTTAATACCGCACAGTTAGAAACATACTCAGTTTATTTATACCCCACAGTTTTGTAAATTACCCTGACACAGGAATCACCATTGAAAATTGTGGTCAGATGATAGCAGCATGGCAGATGCTTACTAATGAGCCAATGCTTATTGTATGAAAATGTATGAACACACTTTGCCTCTCTTTTAACATTTGATCAACCCTATTCTCTGATGTCAGTTTGACATACTATTCTCTATGGCACTGATTGAAAGGGTATTTATCATCACTACTACGGTGGGGTCACTGTCAAGCTCACTTAGTGTGTGTGTGTGTGTGTGTGTGTGTGTGTTTGGTAACGGCTGTCGCCAGGCAGTTTCTCTCGCTGTGTAAATGTTCTGGAGCAGCCATAGAGTTGGTGTCCAGTGACCCTCAAAGGCTATCAAGCCCAGTCAGCCATGCAGCAACAAAACAGGCCATGTTTCACCTGCATGGTCCTCCTTCTGAACCTCATGGTTTTGAGGTAAAATATGTGAGATAATCAAAACTAATTTATCAAAAAATAATTTATGTTTTAACATGCTGGAAATATGGATGAGACATGGGTGAGTGAAAGAAAAGGAGGGAGGGAGTTAGACAGAGAGAGGGAAAAAGAGAGAGAGGGGGAGAGAGGGTAGACCAAAGAAAATAATATGGGGAAAATTTGGCCTTAAGCCTCTCATTCCTTTCCCCCCATTCCTCCCACCCTCTGGCCTATTTGATCCCGCGGCCCGTGGCTTAGCATTCAAAGCCAAATGATTTTAGAGAGGAGAACTTTTTCTGAGAAGGAACAGCGAGCCCCTATTAAGCAGGGTCCAGATGGACATTATTGTTATTATTATTATTATTATTATTATTCAGGATTTCATAACTTCTGGGCATTCGTTCATCATATTCATATCAGTAAGGCAAGCATACAGTCATAACAACCAAGATCAAGAGCGAGAGAGAAAGAAAGGGAGAAAGGGAGAGAGAGAGACAGAGAGAGAGAGAAAGAGAGAGAGGGTGGTTTGGGGGTTTGGAGATAAGGTGGTTTATTGATACATATTTCATTAGGCAGTAATGATGTTTTTTTCTGTGGGATGAGAGATTTGCGGGAGAGTTGTGTTTCGGTGTGCTGCTGGGGCACTGGTTATGTTTACTCTGTGACACGACACCCGGTCACACACACACACACACACACACACACACACACACACACACACACACACACACACACAAAGCACCGCTTACAGTACTGTACGCCCTCACCTGTTTATTCTTCACCCATACCACCCACCACATCCCAGCACCCAACCTCAAACAACCATACAAGGACACAAGAGCGTTAGCGACCTCAGTAGCACATAGCAGCACAGAATGGCTGCCGGCTCTGCAGTCGATTTGTTTTCCGCAGTCCAAGGTATGTGTCTGTGATCATAAGGATTACTGTTGAATGGCAAACAACTGCCAGCTGCCACATTCTTCCTTGGAAGACACAACACCAGAACCAGTTTGACGTTATATTATTGCGTCCTAAGAGTGTGATGAGGTGGCACAGTGAGAAGGACGTGAGCTATTGGAGTAGGGGTTAGGATGAAGTCATTCTTCGCCTCTCGTCATGTGACACAATCAAATGGACGTGTGGCTTGCTGCTGCTGGGTTCCTCTGAATAGGGAAAGCCAACTGTTGGGAGTGTTTTTCCAAGACAGGGTCTTGTTCACAAGAACTATAGTTTGTTTAAGAAGTCAGTTTCACTCCAGTATTGAGGCTTGATTCTCCTGGCACTGTTGTTGTTGTCGGTTTTTTTTTTTTAAAAAAAACATGAATCATAATTAAGCATAATTGCATGTAGGAAACTATTTTGGCTTTAAAGTCTGTGCCTCAGTTGTGCTTAAGGGAGTTTCTGCTGCAGCTTCCTGTACCTTTACAATGCACTTTTGTCTAACCATTTAGCGGCATCTTTTACCCTCATTCTCTCTCTCTCTCTCTCTCTCTCTCTCTCTCTCTCTCTCTCTCTCTCTCGCTCTCTCGCTCAGCGGCTAGCCTAAGGTTGGCCTCCTCCTGTCTTCCTGTGATGAAGATGGATTTTTAGGGTTATTGCAAATTCCAGCCATGCCGTTGGGATCAGGCGCTGGCCAGGAGGGAGTGAGTGCTGGGTGAGGAGGAGGACGGGGAGAGGAGGGAGAGTAGAGGAGTCGTCCGTTCGCCCGCTTTAATGAAAAAGGGGCTCGGATTTCGTTCCAACTTCTACCCCGGCGTTCCGAGTCGGATGGGGTGGGGTGGGGAGGTTTTGGAGGGATGTTTCAGCAAAGGAGAATTGTGGATTTTTCTGTCCTCGCTTTTTTTTTTGTACTTGAGTGGCAGCATGCAAGAGGGAGCGCAGATTGACATAGGGTCAAGAGGACTTTGGGGCCAGAGGAAACGAGGGAGCTGATGGAGTGAAAGAGTGAAAGAGTGCTGGATTACTATAGAAAGAGTGGAGCTGTGTATAACAGACAAATGACTTGACCTGGTGGTGTGTGCTTTAACACAAGAAGACAGTTGTGTGACCCTTTTCACTAAATACATTTCCATCTGCGTTCAAAACTGTGATCCCTACGGTACAATACAATCTTTGTATTGCCCCGTCAAACTTTGAGATGGAGCAGTTGTCATCAAAAGTGAATTTGAATTACAAGCAGGTTTTTCTACAGCGAGATATGAAACAATTATGCTTGGTATTCCATAATGAGATGCCGTGAGGCTGCCAGGAAATCAGTGGGAATGGGGTCTGGAATCATATTTTAGGGAATGTGACAGCTCACCCTTCCAAATACTCCATGAAAATGATCCGACATGTCTGTGGCCGTGCTCTGAAAAGGGATTTAGCCCGAAGTGATAACACATGTTTGAAATTACTGACCAATAGAGCAGGATGATGCTGCAGATTGCAGCGTTTGGGTATTAAAGTGTTGCAAAATGCTGAGAAGTTGCAAAATGCATGAAACATTTATGTTGTTGTTACTATATTGTTAACAATTAACTTGGGGATATTTGTATGTGTGTGTGTGTGTGTGTGTGTGTGTGTGTGTGTGTGTGTGTGTGTAGATATCTGTGATGAGTTGAACCATATGTTTTATGGCTCCAAACCCCCTTCAGCCAAGCATGACTGTAAATCTGACTGCCATACCTCTTTTATGCATGTTTTTTTTTTTTCTTCTTCTTTTTTTTTGCGGCTCTCTTATCTCAGAGGATATCCCAGTAGTGAAAAGCAATAACATCCAAAGCAGCGAAAAGCGATATTTCTTGCTGGATGATGTCACCGGCTTAGAGGGGGTAAAGCAGTGGTCAGGGATTTTTCACCATGTGCTTTTGATATGCTCTCTTCTCTCCTCCTTCCTCCTGCACCTCAGCACAAAAGGAACGTGTGCCTGAATCTAAGCTCCACCACCACCGCCGCCGTCTGGGCTTGTGCCAAAGAAAGGCAACACCAGGCACTTCATATTGTGTCGGTTTTCTCTGGATTACAATGGAGACATTGTTAAAAATGCCCACAGACCACACACTCTGGTCATCTTTTTTTCTTCTTCTTCTTCTTCTTCTTCTTCTTCTTCATCTCATCTTCTTTTTCTTTTTCTTCAGTGGGGGCTTTGCTATCCTCTGGCTTAGGCAGAATTTGTTTTTGTGCCCTAAACGCTGCTCAAGGTTTTTAGGGGAGATTTTGTGATATCAGCGCGAGACTCAACACTTTACGGGGCCCTCACATGCGCTCGCACCCGGTGCCGCTTGCCTCTCTCCAAAGCCAAACACTGGGCTTCATCTGAGCAAAGGTGGGAAAACAGAGCGGTCATCCGCTGCTGGCCCCCCTTCCCCTCCCTACCCTTCCCCCAGCTGTTTATTTGCCTCATTTCTTGGCCTCTTCTGAGCCACACAAGGAGCCTGGGGGCTTATGGTCGTGTGTGTGGTATCCGTAACTAGCGCGTGGGTGGCTGGGTGGGTGGGAATGAGAGAGAGAGAGAGTGTGTGTGTGTGTGTGTGTGTGTGTGTGTGTGTGTGTGTGGTAGAGAGAAAGAGATAGAGAGAGTGAGTGTGTGTGTGTGTTGTGTGCGTGCTAATGTTTGATTATGTGTATGTGTGTGTTTCTGTGTGTGTGTGTGTGTGTGTGTGTGTGTTTATTCACTTCAGTGTGTATATAGGTACCAGACCAGGGATGCCACACGCTCAGCTCAGCTCATAGCTGTCCCCCCTACACACACACACACACACACACACACACACACACACGTTGTATCCCCTACACACACACACAGACTACACACACACACACACACACACACACACACACACACACACACACACACATTGGTTGTGCCCCCCACCCACCCAACCCTCAGTGCCATGGCCCAGCCGAGCGAGTGTGTTTTACTGGGCATAGAATCAGGGGTGGTGTGTGTCTCTCTGAGGCCTCCTGAATGCAAGCTCTGTGTCGGTGGCAAACACTGAGAGAAAGCTAGTCACTGTGTTTGCGTAAGAGGCTCCGTTCTCCCTTCTTAAGTGCAAATGAAAAGCTAAACAATAACAGCAAGCTTAACCTCTCCAGAGATGTTTTGTTCAGTGCAGTGTTTTTGTAACGGCGAGGTCTGTTTTGGAGTTTAATTGTCCAACTTCAGTCACAGAGAATAACAAATTAATCGTGCATGAAAAAAACATTCATCGTACTATATTTGTTATTATTTAAGAGTCAGCTTGTGGATGTGATTCAGTGATAAATCCATGTTTATTAAATGTTTATTCTAACAACATCTATGTTTTTGTCAGTGAGATTGGTTGATTGACTCACTTCTTTCATTCATTCATTCATTCAATCATTCATTGATTCATTCATTCATTCGCTCAGTACATTCACTGCCTGAATTCATACACTACGATTTTTCGTCAGTGAGACTGGTTGATTGATTCACTGATAGATTGAATATTTGAGAGTCATTCATTCATTATTTATTATTTATTTATTATTTTTTTTTATCATTAATCCATACATTCATTCAACTGAGGAATGCACTCACTGACTGAATTCATACACTACGATTTTTCGTCAGTGAGACTGGTTGATTGATTCACTGATAGATTGAATATTTGAGAGTCATTCATTCATTATTTATTATTTATTTATTATTTTTTTTTATCATTAATCCATACATTCATTCAACTGAGGAATGCACTCACTGACTGAATTCATACACTATGATTTCCATAAATTCCTGTTGTTGTTGCTGAATGTTGTGTTGTCACTTTCTTTCTGAACTGGTCCTTTTCTTGTCTTGTGTTCTTCTGTAGGAGATTCACTGGGTCTGAGAAGGAGACAGACAAACAGCATGTGGCTCTCCCTTGCTTCTCCATCCCGGCAACCCCTCCTCCTCCTCCTGCTCTCCCTCCTGCCGTCGCTCAGCCTGAGCAGTGGCTGCCCGGAGAGTTGCAGCTGTCAGCCGGCAGGCAACATCATGTGTTTGGAGCGGCGCGCTACCTTCATGCCCAACGCCATCCCCGCCTCCACCAAGCACCTCTACGTCTTCCAGAATGGCATCGACACGCTGTCCGAAGACGACTTCTCAGGCCTGGGCGGCCTTGAACTGCTTGACCTTAGCCAGAACCAGCTGGTCGACCTCCCCGACGGCGTCTTCGGGCAGCTCTCGTCACTCCGCAACCTGGACCTGTCCTCCAACGAGATCACGCACATTTCCGAGAACAGTTTCTCGGGCTTGGTGATGCTGGAGCGGCTCTATCTCTACAGCAACCGCATCCAGAGCATCCACCCGGCTGCCTTTGAAGGACTGGACAAGCTGTTGGAGCTCAAGCTGCAGCAGAATGCGCTGACCGTCCTGCCCCCTGTGCGTCTGCCTCGGCTACTGCTCCTGGACGTCAGCTACAACCGCATACCTCCACCGAGCGGGGCTGATCTCCAGACGCCCAATCTGGAGTCGCTCAAGATGGCTGGCCTGGGGCTCACCACCCTGGACGAGGAGCTCATGCGATCCCTCAACAACCTCCATGACTTGGACCTGTCCCACAACCAGCTGTCGGCCATGCCCCCAGCTCTCAAGTTGGCCCGGGGGTTGATCCGCCTCAGCTTGGCCTCCAACCAGCTGGGACAGCTGTCTAAGGAGAATTTCCAGAACCTGGTGTCCCTCCAGGCCCTGGACCTTAGCAATCTGAACCTGCAGGGTTTTCCAGAAGACTTCTTCCAGCTCTTCCCGCGACTGGACCAGCTGACGGTTGCGGAAAACCCCTTCAACTGCCTTTGCCCACTGGCCTGGTTCCCTTCCTGGTTACGGGGCCGCAACATTGAACTGGGCCGTAAGGAGGAGACCCGTTGCCACTTCCCGCCCAGCAACTCTGGCAAGGTTCTGACCGACCTGGAGCACCGAGACTTCGGCTGCCCAGTCACCACCACTACCGTGCAGACCCATGCACCTGTCGTCAGCAGCACCTTCGCTATCCCCCTATCACCCACCTCGGGCACGGGCACCACCACCCCAGCCCCGCCGAGCGTCATCCACACCCCTTCCCCTCCAGACCCCCTCTTTCCTGGGCCGCAGGACCCGGGTGCTTCCCCCAGCAGCCACCAGGAGCCCATGTGTCCCTCCAGCATCTGTCTCAACGGCGGCACCTGCAAGTTCAACTCACAGGCTAATGTGGAGTGTCTGTGTCCCTCCGACACCACGGGCCAATACTGCGAGAACTTGATCGAGTCGCCGTCTCTCCCATCCTCCCGGACGGTTACCATGGTAACCCCTGCTCCGGAGCCAGACATCAGCTCTCGGCTGGTGACTAGTACTTCCATCCACCTGGACCTCAACCGCTACGTCAAAACGCGGCCGCACATCCGCGGCATCCGGCTCACCTACCGCAACCTGTCGGGCCCTGACCAGCGACCCATCACCCTGAGCGTCCCTGCTACCTACCCCGATTACACTCTACGGGGCCTGAGGCCCAACTGCACATACTCAGTATGCGCCAGCCCCATGGATGAACCTGAAGTTGAGGGCTCCTGCATGGAGGCCAGAACAGCCAGTGCCCCTGTATCCCCCCCTGTGGAACCCCACATCGAGGGCCCGGTGGCCTCCTCCCTGGTCCTGGCGCTGGCCAGCCTTGCCCTGGTGATGGTGGTGACGGCAGCCGTGGCTCTCTTGGTCTTCCTCCGCCGGAGGAGGAAGAGGGCGAAGTCGGCCCACATAGAGCTAGACGGCGACGAGCCCGCGCCGCAGGAGCTGGAGGGGGTTAAGGCATGCCTGGAGAACGGGACGCTCAGGACATCGAAGCAGCCAGAAGTGGTGGCGCCATGCACCCTGCCGCAGACGCCCAACGGTGTGGAATATGAAGCCCTGCTCATGCAGGGACAGAGCAACGCCAACAACAATGTGGCCTCCCTTAAACCTTCCTACTTCTGAACTTAGAGACTAGAGGCCGCTTCAGGTTCACTTAATGCTGAGCTTTTTTTGGGGACTCTGCAGTTGAAACCTCCAGCCCTCAAGGGGTCGCTCTATGAACTTTGAACCCCATGCTCCCTTTGCCCATGGGTATGCAGCAGACAGCTATGCTAACTGTCGTGAGCAAGCAAACCCAGCCAGTCGAAAATTTGCTTGCCAAAACAAACGCAAACAAACGAAAACAAACAAACAAAAAACAGTATTGAAAGGAAGTGCAATTGCCAACAGAGGTGTTTTTTTTTCCTCTTGAAAATGAATGAAGGTGCCTTTTCTTTTGCATTCTCATATGTCTGGCTTGTTTTTTTTGTAATGATTTTTATACTCATGACATGAAAAGATGTTAAGACTTTTGCAAATCATGTTGCTGGACTGGGAAATGAACGGGAAAGAGTGTTGGGAAGGCTGCAATGCTGGCTGAGGCCAAGAACAGAGCGGAGAGAAGGAGGAGGAAAAGAGGGAAAGAGGGAGGGAGGGAGAGAGGGAAGAAGGGAACGAGGGAAACAGGGAGATTTGTGGGGAAAAAGGGAGGGAGGAGAAAACACACAGAAGTTTGTGTATCTGTGTGTGTGTGTACGTGTGTACGCGTGTGTGACAGTATCCGACACGGCGGACACACCAGGACTGCTTCTCCGCCATTGGCCACGAGCCAATTCTTTTCGTCTCCACTTACTTGCTGGCTCCATGTGAGAGAGTTGCACTGACGGGAAGAAAACAACTACAACTATACAAAGCAACTAACAACTGGGACTTCATCCACCATCTCTCTCTCTCTCTCTCTCTCTCTCTCTCTCTCTCTCTCTCTCTCTCTCTCTCTCTCTGAGGACAGTGGAGAGGAAACGGATTAGGAAATGCACAAGTGTTGGTACGGAGACAGACTTTTTTTTTAAAATGGCATTTTGTTTTGCTTCATGCTGCAGCTCAAAATTACCCCCTCACCCCCCCCCACCCCAAACCTTCCCCCCTCTCCTCCTGACCTAAACATGCCCCTCGGTTACCCCACTCCCCCCCCCCTTTAAGTGACACCATCCTTCAAAAGGATAGCCATTGCTGTGAAAGACAAGCTGAAACACGATGAAGACGAGAGGATAAGAACTCCGCTTTCTGTCTTGCGTGTGGGGCCTGAACTGTGACTGGTACTTTTGTGAAGGTTACTTCTCTGCCCTGTGTTGCCTTTGGGACGCGTTTTTGATATGATGTTTTTTTGACGATTATTGTGGCCTTATTTTGTGTTGAATGATGACAATGTCATTGTTGTTGTTATTGTTGTTGTTGATGATATGGCAAAGACTGTAGCATTTCCCTGGCATATCCTAGATAGAAAGTGGAAAACCCTTTTGCCTATACTTAGCATGAAAGTTGCCCTTCACCACATGAATGTCTGAATTGTACAGATGTAGTGGTTGTAACAAATTACCCTGAAGCCTTGGAGTCCCGCCTGAAATAGGCGGTCAAGCACGACACAACGAGACCAGCAGTCTAAAAATAACCTTAAGGCACTTCTCACACAGACTGAAAAAAAAAAATTAGGGTAAACAAAACATACACTCTGAACTCTTACTGCCATATCAACATAGAAAACACACACACACACACACACACACACACACAAAGACACACACATACTGAGCCACCCACACACTCAGAGCTCACCACATACACATACCAAAATGTTTACACACACACACACACACACACACACACACACACACATGCATATGTGCATGCACACACACACACACACGCACACAGACCCACACACACACTGACAAACAAAGAAAGAGAAAGTAAGAGGGACTTTTAGCCTAATTTAGGCTTTGCGCTGCAATTTGGAAGCCATTCATTTCCTCTCTCCTTTAGCAGTGCCTGATGTTCCACAGATAGGCCTGTTCCAAGGGTCCCCTGTGGGCCGGCCGCGCTCCCTGCACTGATCCGCTCCATTTCTCGCCTCTGCTGACTGACTGACCGACCAACAGACCGACCGCTCAAGAAAGCCTTACTGGCCACGCCACAAGAACCCGCTTTGCACACTTGCCGCCAACCAGACAATGACAAGTTCAAACGATTCTGACTAAAATATATAAAAAAAGATATTAAATGATAGAAGAAAAATAAAAAAAGATATTCCCCCCCTTCCTGTCTGGGAGTCCAGACATGTTCAAAGCATCAAAATTCTAAAAAAAAAAAAAAAAAAAAAAAAAACAGCTTGGCAGCAGCAATTCTTAAATCACTCTTCACTATCTTTTTCTGTATCACTTGTTTTTATCTTCTCCATAGATCTCTTTGCTGAGAGCTATCCCATGAAATGAAATGAAATGTCTCCACAGGAGATTGGCACCACATGCTACAGTATTTGACTGAAAGGCTGAGCTTGCTTGCTTGTGTCTCCATGTATTTCAACTTTGTAAAGTGCAGGAGAATGTTAATCCATTAGATTCCATTTAACCCATCCAGTCAGTCGTTTCTCCGAATGACTTTTTAAAAATGTTGATTCTGCTATCACTATATGAATTCAACAAGTACTTAATAGTATGCGCCAGTGCAGGGAATGTATGGAGAGAGTGAGAGAGAGAGAGAGAGAGAGAGAGAGAGAGAGAAGCAGAACCAAATAGTTGAACTGGAAAAGCAAATGAAAATACAGCTTCACATCACACAATGGACTGAAAATATTTGAAATATTTTCATAACAGATTTTTTTTTTTTTGTGGATGATCCCTGTTGATTTTGGGAGGCCTTTTTGTCTTTTTATCGCCTTTTTGTTGTAAATGGATGTTTGTGCTTTTTTTTGAGGAATAAAAGTGTTTTCTATAAATGGTTTGTGGTGGTTTGTGAGTTTCCATGCACGTACGCAAATTCTCACACCCACACATACACACAGAACTTTGAGAATATTTCCTCTCCAGTAGACACTGATTGCACACACACACACACGCACACACACACACACACACACACACACACACACACACAATGCCAGAGGCTACGCGTGAGTCTCCACACCATTTACCAGGACGTTGCTCACATGAACAACCCCCAGCTTATCACGTTGGCAGTGCTCTTAACCAGGGGCGTCACAGTGGGGGGAAAAGGGGGACTGAGTTACCAGGGCCCCAAAAAGAGGGAGGGCCCTTGAAGAGTTTGACATTCTATACCAGGCTCTGAGTGGGCCCATGGCCACTGCTTTTGCACAGGGCCCATAATTTGGTGCTATGCCCCTGCTCTTATACTAAACAGCACATTGTGTTGAGTGGATTTTCCCCGTGATTACACAGACTTCTGACTGGGAGGTTAGTGTGTCCAAAGTGGCCCCTTTAACAGCCCTTCCTCCCCAGAAATGAGGCACAGTGAAGGGCTGCACTCCAGTGAACAGCTCCCTTCTCCTCCTGGCTATATGGAGGCCCTCCAACTGCAGCACACTTGCTGATTACTGCTCTCGTCCTCTCTCTCTCTCTCTCTCTCTCTCTCTCTCTCTCTCTCTCTCTCTCTCTCTCTCTCTCTCTCTCTCTCTCTCTCTCTCTCTCTCTCTGTCTAATCACCAGCTGTTAGCTCCCCCACCCCACTAAACTCAAGTCTGTGTATTTGTGTGTGTGTGTGTGTGTGTGTGTGTGTGTGTGTGCATCTGCAGGCTAGCACATGCACAGGCACATACACATACACACACAAGTACACTGACAAGTTCATATACAGTACACGTACCATAACCTTCATCACGCTCCGCTGACCAACACCCCCCCCCTCCCACCCCACCCCATCCCATCCACACACACTCACACACACTCCTTTTCCTAAACACTAGCTTACCCAGGGGTTTAGCTGAGTCTCTAATTGATGGCCCCATAATAATTTAATGTGGTGCAGACAAGGAGAAAACCGTTGGATGTCCCATGTGCCCTTTAGTCATAATTATCTTTCTCATGCCTAAGTGATTGGGTGGAGACTTTCTCTTGCTCTTGCTCTTTCTCCAGACTAGTGACTGAGAGATACAGTTTGCACACTCCAACAGTGTTGGGAGTAACGAGTTACAAAAGTAACCAATTACTGTAATGCATTGCTTTTTGTGGTAACTTGGTAATGTAAGGCATTACAGAAATAAAACTGGTAATATTTTCCTCGGTACAATTGTCAGTAACTCAAGTTACAATGCATTTTTAACTGGGAATGCAGTGGTGTTTTTTTTCCTTCATACAAATTCGCCCAAAAACACTGAGAGGTCAGCAAGGGTAAAACATTTGCTGTGCCGGACTTAATGTAGAAATTTACAGTCTCCGCTTGTCATTCTCAACATTGATAACGAACTAATGAAGGTCATAGGCTATAGGGGGGCCCGAAGAGTAACTTAAATGTAATGCAACAGTAATGTAACGCCTTACATTTTCAAAACACTAATATTGTAATGTAAGGGACTACTTTAAAATGTCAGTAACAAGTAATAAATACAGTTTTGCAGTAACTTGCCCAACACTGCACCCCAACTTACAGTGTTTATTTGTTAGTTGGCCTGAGTAGAGGACGTCTAGAAGTGCACACCCATGGGTGCTTATTAACAGTGGTGTTATTCCTCCTCAAGAATTAACAGACTGACAGACATCGGTGACTAATGCCGTTGTTGAGGGCTTTTGCCTCCATCTGTGGTTACTGAGATGTCTTACGTAGCCTCAACTATCTTAACTTCATTGATGGATTGTAGTCTAAACGTAACCCACATCAATGAATTATTATTACTATAAGTCAATCAAATACAGCATAAGCATCATGTTATATTTGGATGCTCATATCTGTAGAAGAATGTAACATTATGTTACGCATCATTTGTTGCCCATATTTCAAAATCACAACTCTATTTGTGACATATAAATGAACTCTCTAGCTGAAAGAGTTTAAAGGATATTCCAGAAGATTCTTCAGTGAGTTTGGCTGCTTTTGCTGATTCCCAGTATTGATTGATTTAGCGGTGGTGGTTCCCTTTAAAATGTAATAAAAACAGCATATGAAGCCAAAACATACTGAAGAGCTGCAGTTCATGCACAAAGTTCTCTCTCTGCTGTGCTGAAAAGATCTTATATATGGATTTATGCTTGTTTAGGGTAGTGACGAGGGAGTGATAATATCTTGTATGAATGTACATTATGCATGTTTCGGAGGAATGTGTTTTGTCACGTTGGTGGAACGTGCTGGATGTCTCCTCTCCAGAGGCAAACACATCTCAGAGCCAAAGAGGTTGATGACCTCGCGTCCCTCCGAGAGAGCCTCCTGCATGGATCAACATCCTTCTGTTTTCTCCTCTTCCCCCGTCCTCTCTCTCTCTTTCTCTCTCTCTCTCTCTCTATCTCTCTCTCTCCTCTCTTTTACATACACAGTCTCTCTCACCATTTCTCTGAGGAACACACACACACACACACACACACACACACACACACACACACACACACACACACACACACACACACACACTCAGGCATAAATACATAAACACATGGTCACCACTTCTTTCACACCAAAAGGCCTAATAGTTTTTTTCCCCTCTCCTGTCTTACTGCTGTCCTCTCCCTCTCTCTCTCTCTCCTCTGAGTCATCGGTGCATGTCTCCCATCCCATCCCGACTATAAATACATCCAGAGATGAGACGCTTTCATGCGCCTTCCCCTGTGTCTGTGTGTAGTATACAGTATGTATATGTGTGTAGGGGCCTATTGTGTGTGTGTGTGTGTGTGTGTGTGTGTGTGTGTGTGTGTGTGTGTGTGTGTGTGTGTGTGTGTGTGTGTGTGTGTGTGTGTGTGTATTGTGGGTATGTGTGTGTGTTTGTGTGTGTGTGTGTGTGTGTGTTTGTGTGTGTGTGAGTGAGTGTGTGTGTGTGTGTTTGTGTGTGTGTGTGTGTGTGTGTGTGTGTGTGTGTGTGTGTGTGTGTGTTGGGTGGTGGGGGGTCCTCGGTGGGCTTGCTCATGCTTCAGGTATGTCTGTATTGCCCAGTAAGGAAAAGAAGTAAAAAGAGGGAGCGGGGATCTGACCAGACCAAACCAATCTAAACCAGACCAGACTAGAGGAGAGCAGACCAAACCTGAGCCAAAGCACAGCCAGAGGTGTGTGTGTGTGTGTGTGTGTGTGTGTGTGTGTGTGTGTGTGTGTGTGTGTGTGTGTGTGTGTGTGTGTGGGTCGGGTCCAGTGCTGTGAGTCAGGGAGCTCCCGCCAGACTCCCCCACTTCACGACGCTTCAGGTCGGCCTGCCTGGCGCGCCAGAAACGGCGAAACGGCTCGGCTCAGCGTTGTGTTGTCCCGTGTTGTTAGCAACTGAGGAACGTGGTCCTGAGGCAACGCTCACCAAAACCAGGCAAATATTTACATGGCCTCTCACCATGGAGGCCACGCAAGTGTAAGTCCTGGAGTACGCACTTGGCCTTCGTCATCACGACCGATGATGATGGTTATATTTGGGCAAAAAGACACTGTGCTTCTGTTATGATTTGCTGTGTCAAATTGGCTGTGTCAGACGAAGGTCTCTGGCATGAGATGTGCATGCCTCTGCATCCAGGCCTAGCAAGACCTCATATTCCATTAGGACACTCAAGAGGTTTTGTCTGGTCTTTTTCCTTTTGCTGTTGGGCTAGCTTATATGAAGTACATGTATAATATGAAGTGTACTTTATATACACCAGTTTGAAGTGTACTTTATGCACACCAGTTTGAAGTGTTACAGTTTTTTTTTATACAATCCATTTCCATTTCATCCACTTTTTTTAAATGAGGCCTTGCAACGAAGAACCATATAAGCCCATATTTCAACATTTTGAATAAAAATATTTGGTAGCACTTTATAATAAGGGTCCTCTATAAATGGTTATTAAATAGCTTATTAACATCAGTAAGTAGTTATTTAACTGTTAATAGATACATAACGGTAATTAACAGACATAGTTAGTAAGTTAGTAAACTAACAGTTAGTTTACAGTCTGTTATGGCTAAATTAAAAATTGGTAAAACCTTATAGGACCCTTATTATAAAGTGCTACCAAATATTTTCACACAAGGTTAACCCTAACATCAGTCTGAAATCAGAACTGAAACCAGATATTATTGTATTTTATAGTATTTAATTAAACAATTTTGGTTTCAGTTGCAAGGCCCCAAATATCAAAATCAGAATCACATTTATTGGTCAAGTTTATTAATATATACAAGGAATTTCACTTTGGTAGGTGTTAGCTCTCATACACTTACCAATAGACATATATTGCTGTAGCAGCATTCTGTACAAATTTACCTTTACAAATATCTTCAACTACCCAACTTGATTGTGTCTGTGACACATATCTCTCAGACCCTACCTACAGTATGTAAAAGATCTTCACACTATAAAAGCACATGTCCTTCTGCCCTATGCATGACCCTATCGACCTGATCAACAGTACTTTGAGTATAACTCAAATAAATCCTTAAATTCTCAAATGTTCTACTTATCCACCTCAAAAGCACCAGCAGAAATCTTCAATAACACCTTAAGCATAAATGAATACAAATGAGTCTTATGAATAACGAATGCAAACAAAACTATCAAATGCCTCAAAAAGTCAACACACACTCAGCCTTCTGACTGAGTGACCGTTGTGTGGGTTGGCCTGGCATTAGGTATGGAACCATGGTGCGTAACTTGAGCTTGCCCTCCCCTTCCTCCTCCTCTTCCTCCCAGTTTTCCTTTTTCTTTCTTTCTTTCATTCTTTCTTTCTTTCATTCGTCTGAAGAGGACTCTGACTCTTGTCTTCTCTGGGCCAGATTGAAGAGACCTGGCCTGTGGCTCACTGCCAAGCTCGAGAGAAAAGAGTCCATTGTGGCTCTACACCACACATTCTTTTAATTAGCATCCCAAATTCCTCAGAAAATTGCTGTTGAGTAAATATTTTTGCTGTATTGGTGCCTTCGTGCGTATGTGTGTGTGTATATGTGTGTGTGTGTGTGTGTGTGTGTGTGTGTGTGTGTGTGTGTGTGTGTGTGTGTGTGTGTGTGTGGAGTATAGCACATGTTTTTCCAGGCCAGGGGCGGTGGAAAGGTCTTGCCAAGAACAATGTGTTAAAATTCGGTAGGGTTGGTTCCAAAGCTCCCCACTTTAAAATGAGGCCTTATTAACCTGCGAGAGCGGCTGCTCGCCTCTCAACAAAGGAATGGTTCAATTTTCAATTTTGAATTTCCACACGGTTACCTGTTATATGAATGTCCTCCACGACCTCCCAGTGAGGCACCCACAAACACTCTCCCTCCTTCTTTCTCTCACTCATATAAATGCACATTCATGACACTAAGATCTAGGGGCACACACACACACACACACACACACACACACACACACACACACACACACACACACACACACACATACTGAGAAAGCAAGAGAGACACACACATGCAAACACAGAGTGCACACACACACACACACACACACACACACTGAGACAGCAATAGAGAGACAGACACACATGCACACACATACAGAAAGAGCACACACACACACACACACACACACACACACACACACACACACACACACACACACACACAGAGAGAGAGAGAGAGAGAGAGAGAGAGAGAGAGAGAGAGAGATACACACACAGCAATAGACACACACACACACACACACACACACACACACACACACACACAGAGCGAGAGCAATAGACACACACACTCGGTATGACTAATGGGGATTACATGTGCTGCTGTAACAACCATGGTGGCTTGTATTATGCTACGGTTAGCATTATAAGGGAACTAGTTGGCAGTGCAAACCCACACAAGCTCACTATTGTTTCTGCTTTTTCTGCTGCTGCTGCTGAGGTATGTTTCTTTTCTGCCCATTCACCGTTTGTAGACCTTTTTTCCTGTTTTCTGTTAAACTGATTTATTGTAGTCCTAAACTGGGCTGTGGTTTCAACTAGAGACGATTTCCATGGCCATTTTATCTGCTGAGAAGATGGTGGAGCCATAATAAAAAAAGAAAATGTATTTGTAGCATATTTCATACCGCTTCCTGGTGTGCCATCAATGCCCTCTTGGGATGGTTTTAATTTTTTTCTTTCTCCAGATTTAGGAATCATGATAGACTGCAGCACCCACCACAAAGAACCTACCTTACAGGTAGAGCAGTTAGGGAAGAGCTGGGATACAGAAAACAGTTTTTACTTATTTAAACATAGTTTACAAAATGGTTGTACAAAACTGACATCTAATAGTTTGTTACTAGCAACCCATATCTGTTCTCTGTTGAATGCAGTTGTTTTAACAATCCTAGATAAAGTCGATCCAAAATAATTTGAGCGAAAGTGAGACGTGTGTTTTGTTTCATCTATCCCTCCAGGGTGGGTCAATTGAAACAGGAAGGCGGGGCAAATGAAGCAGTTAGTTAAAATCTGTAAAACTTTAAATAAATATATTTTAGTAATTACTAAAAATACGAACTAGAAAATGTGTCTTTTGAGATTACCATTTCCTTATGAAATACCAGTGAATTCCCAGTCTAAAACGAATCCAGGGCTATTTCAGTGCTGAATGTAACATACTATGATTTAGTACATTTTGTCCACTTTTTCACTGTATCTTTTGTATAATCAGTTCTCTGGTCAGCTCTTCCAATCAGACAGGAAGGATGTGTGGGCGTCGGTGAGGACGAGAAACATCTTTGGCTTTGGTTGAGCCAATGTAGCCAAACGTGCGCTATCATAAAACAACATCCTAATTGTCAATTGGAGAGTGAGTGACTTTCCTCTGAAGACTGGGTGGGTGCAGAACTGGGCGGCCAGCTCTGCATTATTACTGACTAGGTTTAGACTGGACAGAATAACAGACCCCACTGACTTCCTCCTCCTCATAGTCAGACCACTACACACACACACACACACACACACACACACACACACACACACACACACACACACACACACACACACACACACAATGTGAGATTGGATTTTCTTCATGCGCACACGCACACACTCAAAAGCACACACACACACACACACACACACACACACACACACACACATACACACACACACACACACAAGCTCACTACAGTACATGGTCACTTAAAGGTCCTGTCACAGGGTGTGGGGCCGAAGCTTTAGCTCTCATCCCAGTGTGTTGATAGAGTCCAGCTCCGCTCTGCTCTACTGGTGTGAGGGCCCTGGGTACATTACTAGGGCTCAATACTCAATACTCTATAGGGCTCAGTGTGTGTGAAGCATCCTCTCACCACTCATGTTATTATAGAGGAGTGGGTGAGAGGTCACGATAGCTTAAGACCATGATAAAGAATTTGGGCCTCATTCACCAACCATTCTTACGAAGAGTTTTTTTTTTTTCTTACACAGTTTTCATCAATATGGGTTTTTAAAAGGGACCTTAAGAACAAATTTAAGAAAAGTCTTAAGAAACGTGTGTGTGTGTGTGTGTGTGTGTGTGTGTGTGTGTGTGTGTGTGTGTGTGTGAGAGAGAGAGAGAGAGAGAGAGAGAGAGAGAGAGAGAGAGAGAGAGAGAGAGAGAGAGAGATGCAATATACACAATACAGTAATATGATGATACAGTTTGTTGAAGAGGAATCAATGCATTGTTGAGGAAATGAAACGGAACAAGCTCTCTGTGTGTCTCCTTCAATGTGTGCCTGGATGTGTACATGAATACATAACCACATATGTGTGTGTGTGTGTGTGTGTGTGTGTGTGTGTGTGTGTGTGTGTGTGTGTGTGTGTGTATGTGTGTGTGTGTGTGTGTGTGTGTGTGTGTGTGTGTGTGTGTGTGTGTGTGTGTGTGTGTGTGTGTGTGAGTGAGTGTGAGGGAGTGCCAGAAGTGCATTATGCACAAGTTCAGTAATAGGGGGTGTGTAAATTGGTGTTTGAGGCATGGGGGAGCTTAAGGGCAAACGCTGCATGCAGCAGAACCCTAGAATAAACAAACAAATTAAATAAGACCCATACAATGTCCAACCCCTCGTTCATAAAATGTGTTTCCTATTTCAGGAGACTGGGGCAGCATGAGTGACTGACTGCTGGGACAGGCGTGGCTGAGGGAGAGGGGGAGGAAGAGGAAGAGAAAGAGAGAGAGAGGGGGAGGAAGAGAGAGAGAGAGAGAGAGAGAGAGAGAGAGAGAAAGATAGAGAGAGAGAGAGGGTGAAGAGGGAAGAGAGAGAGAGAGAGAGAGAGAGAGAGAGAGAGAGAGAGAGAGAGAGAGAGAGAGAGAGAGAGAGGGAGAACTCTGAGAGCATAAGAGAGTATAATTTAATTTATGAGGAAAATCTGGCATTAATGAAAGCAATGGTAGGCCGTTAGGAAGGTTGGAGCGGAGGGGGCGGCAGTGGGAATGATGGGTAGAGTTGACGATCCAGTGATCACTCAACCCCCCCCCCCCCCCCTCCCCTCTCCCCTCACACACACACACACACACACACACACACACACACACACACACACCTCCTGACCCCCCGTCCAGAGGCTGACTCCGTCTCCAATCCCCCACTCTGCTGACCCCTCCACCGCAGCTCTGGCAGATATATGGCACCTCCTGCCACGCTCCAGCCGGGCTCCACACGCAAGCTCTCCCTACAAACTTTCCACCCGTCCGCCACCAACCCCTCAACCACACCCCCCCTCGCCCAATCCCACTCTCAGCACCCCACCCCCCACACGCACATACACACACACACACACACACACACACACACACACACACACACACACACACACACTCTCAGCAGTCATACCTGTAGACATGTGGAGTAGATTGAGCAGGGAAGAAAACAAGAGAGGCATACACAGTGAACCCCCTCAACCCCAACTCGACTAACCCCCCACCCCCCACAAAAAGGGGGTAGAGAGAGAGAGAGAGAGAGAGAGAGAGAGAGAGAGAGAGAGAGAGAGAGAGAGAGAGAGAGAGAGAAAAAAGAGGGGGGTAAGAAGAATGTTGGCTGGAGTTAGAGAGAGGGATGGAAAAAGACGAGGTGTTCTGCTCCATTGAGCCAAATAACAAAAAAGGGGGAAAAAAGAGAAAAAAGATGAGATACAATTACTACAGGAGAGGTTGTATTAAATTGTCAGTGACAATCAGCAAGATGGAAGTCATTACTCCAGAGATTCTTTGAGATATGATCCTCATTACTGTAGAGTCATGGAGAGAGTGCAATGAGAAAAATAGTTTTTCCTTCAACTTGCAAAATGGAGACTTACGTTCTATATTGGCAACATTTTAGCAGTTTAGTAACATGCAAGGGTAGCCAGGCATGGACTGGCCATAGGGCATACAGGGCAATGCCCGGTGGGCCGATGGCCATTTTTGGGCCGGGGCTGTCATAATTTTCTTAAAGTATTACTTCTCTAATGTTTATGCAATGTGTCCAACTTTCAGTGTTATTTTAGCTTGCCATGAAGTTATTATTGAATAAAATCATGGTGGGCCGCCATAGCCAAAAATGCCCGGGCCATTTTTTGGTCCCAGTCCGGCCCTGAGGGTAGCAGAATGAGAGCACCGAGTGTGGTGGACAATGAGTTTTCCTCATCTGTGTAAAATGTGTACAAATGTGTTCATGATTGTGCTCACTGATGAAAGAGAAAATGTCATTGTTCATTGTAAGAGAGCCTTTCAAAATATTCTTCAAGAAAATCCGTTTTCGATGCTAAAAGTTGTTGTTGGATTTTTATGATCTGTCGGTGAACTGATGAGGTCAAGGGCACGTCCGGCAGGGTCAGCGTGATCACACAGGATTGCGCATGCAGCTGGAGAGAGCTGTTTTTCTGTGTGAGACAAAAGTGACATTTAATTCAATTACTTTTAATTGCCATCGGTTGAGTTACACTCTAAACTCTAATCATTCCCAGATCCCTCAGGCCGGCCCTTAAAGCTCTCTATGACGCTCCATGATGAGACCACCCTGGATCCCGTCCAGCTGTGTTGCAAGTGTCGCTCGCAGTCGGACACACAAATAAAAGTCAACCCTTCACAGATAGCATGGCTCATCAGAAAATATCATTGATATTCATGGTAGAGTCATCACAGTAATGCCAAACCATTCAAAACTGGTTATATGTTCAGATATAGAACTAATGCTGACCCCACTCTACACAATTTTACAGTCTTATAAGATTTTAGAATCGTGACTACACCGAACACATGAAGAGATTTTTCTCTCTCTCCGATCACAAGATTCGAACACACAACGGAACACCACACACTACACGACAATCACGCTTGATTGCTTCTCCCCGATTCTATCATTAGTCTACCAGTTTTGGCTGTATTTAGGCTATGTGATAGGCTATTCTCTTAGAATTTTTAACTGGGATGACATAACTTTCGGTTGTTGAAAGATAGGCCTATTGGAGTGGAGAAAACTATTCTCATAGTATTATTAAGATATAACACTTAATG
>JAODXP020000035.1:4844767-4847267 GCA_027497455.2 Sardinella longiceps | reverse complement strand
ATAGTCCTATTGCAAGAACCTGTTAACTGCACTACACTGAGTCATTGGCACCTCACTTCGTACTTTTGGTTTCAAATGTTGTATGATTCATTGACTCAAAGTAAAGTGCTTGTTCGCATTTGCATTTGCGTTGGGCCTATGTTGTTTCACTTGCTATCTAACGCAGTCAGCAGATCAGACTAGGTCAACAGGGCTATGCATAAATTACACTGAAACTTTAACTTAAATTATATTGTGTACTCATTGTGACTGGTGTATTACTCGTTTCCTGTAAAATTAGTTTTTACAAAGGCAATATATCAAATAATTTTATCATTTGTCATTTTATTAAAATGACAAAATATTAGAACTGAAATTGAATTTTAAGGGTGGCTCACTGGGCTAGAGTGTTATACCATGAATCTGGGGACCCGGGTTCGAGTGACCCGAGGTCATTTCCCAACCCTTACCCATTTCTCTTTCCCACTTCCTATCACAATCTGTCTACTACTGTCCTATCAAATTAAAGGCATAAAGCCCTAAATAGTACTTTTAAAGAAAGAAAGAAATCGAATTTCAAGAAGGATCAAATCATGCTGTACTCACACTTTCTGTTTTCAAGGGGAAAGAGGAAATGACTGATCATGAATGGAGACTGGAGGAATGTGACTCATCTGCCAATACAAACAATACCTCACAGTAACAACTGATGTCATTGATTTGGATACTTCGATATTAGTGATTCATCCCCATGTCATGATCACGACAGAATAGAAGTGAGTAGACTACAGACAGTACTCTTTGTCCTAACGCCTTTGCCTTCAAGGAACACCAAAACAACTTCTGAGTGTGGTTATAAGCTATGCGGCCCCATCCCACAAAACTGTTATACTAGAACTCTAGACGTACTCTAGCGGTAGCAAGTTGAATTTACTCACCAAGTACGTCTAGCCATCAGCCATAGGTTGTACTCAGACATCGGTGTTGTCTGAGCTGTTTAAATCCAGACCCAACACTATAGATTGTATTCAGACATCGCTGTGTTTAGCCTATCATCTCAACATTCTATCTGGACAGGGAATCATTGTGCAGGCTTAGCGTTGTTTGAATTGGTTTGTTAGGTTTAAGGTTTAAGCCGCCTTACCCAAGGGTCTATCACTCATGGCCAGACTATACATTTTATGTGATAGTCTGGCTTGTCAGGCTACACTTACCTATTTTGGTAGCACTTTATAATAACCGTCCTCTATAAATGGTTATTAAATAGATTATTAACATCCGTAAGATGTTAATTGGAAAGTTAGTGGTTTCAATCAATGAGATAAATAAATTCCATCAAGTTTTACCATTTTTTTATTTAGTCATAACAAACCGTAAACTAACTGTTAACTTACTAACTTACTAACTATGCTGTAAAATGTCTGTTAATTACCGTTACCTAACTGTTAACTGTTATCTATTAACAGTTAAATAACTACTTACTGATATTAATAAGCTATTTAATAACCATTTATAGAGGACGGTTATTTTTCTTGTTTCTTGAATTCCTAAAAAGCAAGGTGACTAACAAAATTAATCTGACTTATTTTATATGTGTGGCTGTTCTGTCTGTCTAATTCTTCTTACCTCAGTCAGGATGTTGCTTTGGTGCTGGGCTAGGGGAGGTGCTGAGAGGTGGTGAGTGTTTGGTGAGTTATGTGTTAGTGATTTAACGGAAATTATTTTCCAGATAAACGTCTTCCAGACGTCCCTAAAACTGTGTGTCCTGCCAGTATGAGTGAGTTCCGTGACTGGACTCTTGTGTGTGTGTGTGTGTGTGTGTGTGTGTGTGTGTGTGTGGGTGGGTGTATGGGTGTTCTGTGTTCCATGAGTGTCACTTCGGAAGTCCTGTATGAGTTGTTCTGTGCTTGGGTTGTTTTTGTTCTGTGTGGGTGCTGTGTGAGTCTGTGGTGAGTGTGTTTGAGAGAGTGTGTGTGTGTTTGTGTGTGTGTGTGTGTGTGTGTGTGTGTAGGTGTGCTGGGGATGTGTTGTGCTGTGTGGGTGTTTTGTGAGTCTACTATGAATGTGTGTGTGTGTATGAGTGTGTGCACATGTGTGTATGTGAGCATGTGTGTTGGGGGGTGTTGTTCTATGTGGGTGTTGCTCTGCGTGGGTATTTTGTGAGTCTATGATGAGTGTGTGTGTCTGTGTGTGTGTGTGTGTGTGTGTGTATGTGTGTGTGTTTGGGGAGTGTTGCTCTGTGTGGGTGATGTATGAGTCTACGATGTGTGTGTGTGTGTGTGTGTGTGTGTGTGTGTGTCTGTGTGGGTGTTCTACGAGCGTTCGGGGAGCGTGTGGCTGTGTTGTGCTCTGGCACTCTCACTAAAGCTGGGCCCAGTGCTCCAATCCCCAGAGACAGGCCACCAACTCACACAAAACCCCTAATCTCAGGCCCGGCTCCTGGCTGGACACACACACACACACACACACACACACACACACACACACACACACACACACACACACACACACACACATATAC
>JAODXP020000035.1:4802267-4837267 GCA_027497455.2 Sardinella longiceps | reverse complement strand
CTGCCTTTTCAACTTCTTCACAGACCTGTCCTCTCCACACAGAACACACACACACTACACACACACACACACACACACACACACACACACACAAACTCTTGGGCAATGAAAAAAAAGAAGATTATGTGCATAAGCACAGATAGGATTTTGTGTATAAAAGTCAGCAGTCACTTCGGGGAAGTACAGCTCATCTGTGTCCAATTTGACCCTGAGAGGAATGAAAGAAAAAGAAAGAGAGAGACAGAGAGAGAGAGAGAGAGAGAGAGAGAGAGAGAGAGAGAGAGAGAGAGAGAGAGAGAGAGGGAAAGTGAATGGCTGAATGAATGAGGGGTCTCATTTATTTGTCAAGGCTCCTTGATTACTTGGGTTTGAGGAGTTTTTTTTGGGGGGGAGTGATGGTGGTGGGGTGCAATTTTTGGGGGTGACTGAAGGGGTATCGTTTGTATCGTTTACACAAGTGTGATTGAAACCAGGCGTCCAATCAAATCAAAGCCGGGGCGTGAAACAGCGGTGAGGTGAGCCAGGAAGCGGGAGGCTCCTGCACTCCTGCGGCCTTTCAATCACAGCGACAGGAAGACAAACGGACGCAGGGGTCAGTGGCGGGGCCACCCACTCTCTAAAACACCAGCAGCTCTGGAGGCAGCGTGCAGGCACACGGCCCACGCTAATGAGGCTGGGGGGTTTGCTATGTGTGTGTGTGTGTGTGTATGTGTGTGTGTTTGTGTGTGTGGATAAAATTAGAGCTATGTTCGACTGCAAGAGCTTTTGTGTGTTAGTGTGTGTGTGTCGAAAGAGTAGAACGAGGTTGTGTTCAATTTTAAGTGTAAGTGTGTGAGTGGATGCAAGTAAATTAAGGTTTGCAATTGCTTTGCTAAACAAGCTGTGATGTGGATATCTGTCATGCACAAGCACTTTTTTTCAAGTACAGTGTAGCTATTTGCATAGCAACTGCACAAAACACTTTAGGTCATGTACCATTCAGTAGCTATGTTTGCACAATAATTGCACAAAGCACTTTGGTCATGTTCTGTAGCTATATTTGCACAATATATGCACAAAGCACTTTTGGTCATAACTTTATTTGCACAATATATGCACAAAGCACTTTGGATATGTACAGTACCATAGCTGTACTTGAAAATAACTGTATGCTGGTCATGTACTGTAGTCCATGTGCACAAACATCTATACTATATACAAGTGTGTACAAGTCAACAATGCCACGTAGTGGTATGTTCTAGTGTTTGTGTGTATGTGTTTGTGGTAACCCAAGCCATAAGTCAATGTCTGTCCAATGTTTTATCCCATTGCATAACGTGCATATTGGACTTTACAGATAGCAACTACAGGCGAAAAGTACAATATAAGAGGCAATTTTTGGGTGGCCTCTTCATTTCTGGACTGCAACCTCCTCGGTTTGATTTGTTTTGCCTCAGAGAAGACATGGGTGGAAGACAATCTGCAGTGCCTTGTAATGAGTTTACAGCTGATTTGTTTAGTAAGATCCAGGCTGATTACATAAAAATAGGTATTGATGACACCTTGCTCTTGTACTCGGGGACGGACTCTGGAGCCCGCTTGCTGGACTACTCTTCAAATCTGAAGGGACAACTGGTAGCTGGTCTCCCAGACTTCATCGAGAAAGCGGCTGGTGCCCTGGGAGGTTTCACCCCTGTGCCTAATGCTGTGGGTCTGGGTGCATTCGTCATCTCCATGATCCTGCAGCTAGCGTTCCTCAATACAAAAGGCTCGTCAGACACAAAAACGGCACTGCAAAGTGTTTTTGCTGAGGAGAAGTCCTCAATGATCCGTGACCTGATTGTGGAATACCTGAAACGCTACGAGATGCACTTGCGTAACGACCGCGGACTGCTGGTGGACTCAGAAAGAGTGGAGACTCAGCTGAGTATGCAACTCTCCGTTTTGCG
The DNA here is from genome assembly GCA_027497455.2 of Sardinella longiceps. Classification (NCBI taxonomy): domain Eukaryota; kingdom Metazoa; phylum Chordata; class Actinopteri; order Clupeiformes; family Clupeidae; genus Sardinella; species Sardinella longiceps. The sequence goes on along the minus strand of JAODXP020000035.1, from coordinate 4,835,339 downwards.
TAACTCCATCCTAGTGGACAATCAGGTAACCAACCGTGCCATCAACCACTGGATCAACGGTGCCGCCTTCCACACACAGGTTCTTCTCCACATAGCCCGGCTCAAGAAGAAGACCACAAAGCGGTCTGAGGACTTTGAGAACGCCAAGAGAGCAGCAACTAGGGTTGTAGACATCTACAGCCGAGACATGAAGAAGATTCTGGAGGCTTATAAGGAATATTTGAAGTCAGACGCTAATGGTATGGCAATTTGGTGTTACATGAAGGAGGATCCTACACACGTCGCGACCCAGTGGCAAAATCGCGGTGAGCTTGATCTAAAAGAGTTCTACTTGAACTATATGTAAGGACCTCTAAAAAAACCATGTCTTTGGGCTGTTATAAATATATGACTGTGCACAGTAATAGACATTGTACTACCCCTTTTTGCTTCACTATGTGTTAGATAGCCTACCTGCTATATTAACTCAATTTACCATAATGCCTAGTTGCTTACAATATTGTCGAGTGTTATCGTGTCATGACATACTGTATGTGTAGACCAATGATATTTCATTATTCTTTGTATTTTCATTTGAATTTCATAACCAACCAATGATAAGTTGTGAATGTTTAATGCCCGCGAACTCTCGAGCTCTGTGAAGGTTCTATCACCTCACGAGCGAGAGGCTCGCGTCAGTCCGTGCCAAGCCTGGAAGTGAAAGGATCTATGTCTGCAGCTTTGCCAGTTCAGGTGGTTTTTGGGGATATTTGTGTCCTGTAGCGCGATCTATTTGATGCAGTGATAAGTTAAGGGACTTATTGTTTGTTCCGGCTGTTTGTTATTTTCCCTTGTTTGGAAAGTTTAACTTTACTGCCTTGCTGTTAGCTACACGTGTAGCCTCCTGCATCTCCTAGCGCTTAGCTGACTGCTTAGCGCTACAAGCTACGGACCGTCCGTCTCCCCAACCACTCCTCACGTCTCTCCGGTGCTGGGCCCACCGGAGGATCTCACGGCATCATCTGCTCCTGGTGGATCCAAGGATTTCTGTGTGCATTTTGCAGTTGTCAACGGCGCGGACTCGCTCTCCTGCTCTCTGATGCTGGGCCCGTCAGAGAGCTACTGCTGCTGCTAACATCTAGCTAGGAGACCAGCCAACGTGCAACCTCTCTGGACTGCCGATCGCAGTTTGTGAGTAACGTGATTTTACATCTACACTGACACACACACACTCGTTGTCTCTCTCCTGGATCACCAGCGTCTGGAGGGCATTGCAGCGGTTGCTGTCCTGCCTGCAGCTCAGAGAGCTGCCCTATGTGCACCACCGGGCCCCAACTGCGCGCTGTTTATTATTTTTCTTTCTCCTTTCTATTGTATGTGTCCCTGCATATTGGCTAGTGCATGTTGTTTGTCCTGCATATTAGTTAATGCATGTTTACTAATCACCTAACTTGTTATTGGATAACTGTTTAAGGGATGTTTCTCTAAATTGGTTGGCATTTCATATTTGATGCCATTATTGGGTAACTTTTTTTTACTGATCAGTTTATTTGACTAGATCTCTCTCCTGCAATTTCAGGAGGTAGCTTATCAGGGGTGGAAATTGTTTCCACTTGTTTTCGCTATCTAATTTTATATATATATATACTATTCTATTATTGCTAGTATTTTTATTATTGCTTATTAATAAATACCATTATTATTGTGTAATTATATTTGGGTGTATTGGTTGCTTTTATTGTTTTGGTCTAGCCTATTTGATGTGCTGGCATTTAGACACCACAGCTAGCTTTACATTCACCACACCTACATAGTTGTTTTAATTATTCTGAGGAGATACGCAAGCACTAGCGTTTGAGGTAAGTGTAGTATTTCCCCAGTGGAGGCACCGCGCTATTGAAATTATTGTTTACATTAGAGTCATAATTTTCATCTTGTACATTTATGGTATCAGGAATTCCAGCCAGTTCACCACTCAACCGCTGAGAACCTACAGGATCCTGTTGCGCCAATGTTATCTATTGTGTTTAGTGTAACTCTTCAGTAGCCTTAATGTGCTGGGTTGCTAGAACCCATTAGAAAGGGCTTACATGTATTTGATGATAAGAAAGTTAGAGAATCAGAGACCTACTTTTCTAATATACAGAATAACCTTGATGTTCTGGTTGACCAAGAGGGACAGTTTCAAATACAGTCCTAAGCAACATCAAGTAACTTTTAAAAGCTTCATATAGCCCCAACATAATAAACACAGTAGCCTACATACTGTATTGCAGTTCCAAGTTTCATTTCTTGTCTGAGATTCTCATATGCCAAATGTCTATTCTTTAAGAATGTGCTGTGGTCTGAATCTGCCTGTGAACGTAAAACGGTAGTTCCATAAACATATACATGTATTATTATTATTATTATTATTACTATTATTATTATTATTGTTATTAATAATAGTTATTATTATTATTATTAATCTTGTTCTGCAGAAATACAGACATGAACGTCTTTTCAATGCCTATACGTGTGTGTTCTAGATGTAGACAGAGATTGTGTAACTAGTGATATTATGGTGAATAAAACTTTGAAAAAACTTTGCATGAATCCAGTATTCATAAAGCATTCTAAACACAGAGGCATTTAAAACACTTTCAGAAAGGATTTTAAGGTAGTCATATTCATAAAGATTATTACTAATGGCATTAGTGTCGGACTGTTAAACATTCTCATGACAATATTAAGTAAGGGATAATGGCCGCCAAGGTGTCCCGATACAAGAAAATAAGGGACGAGGCGGAGGCGAAGAACAGCCCGACAGCACAGCCGAAGGGCTGTTTGCCTAAGCCAAGTTAATTATTTTCTTATATCGGGACATCTTGGCGGCCGAGGTGTCTATCATTGAAATGCATTGAATTTATCCCTCTTTCTGACTTGAACAAAAAGGAAAATAACATTTAGAACACATCTAAATTCACTTTCTTTCTAATAATACACATGGGAAGCCCACAAATTGGTAAGTCCTGAATAGATAGAAGCTTTTAGAATATTCATACACAAAAATGTAAAACAACTTTTATCTATTTGGGACTTCCCAATTTGTGGGCTACAGATGTGCATTATTTTAAAGAAAGTGAATTTAGACATGTTTTAAATGTTATTACCCATTCTCTTCAAGTCATAGAGAGGGATAAATTCAATGCATTTCAATGACAGAATGTTCAGTTTAGTACCATGGAATGGTTTTAATCTCAAGACCATATTGCAACATTGCCTCATTTGATTCCTACAAAATCCTAGTCCTATGGTTGGGTCTTGGTATTGGAAACAAAGATTTGCCGGTTCAATATTCCCAAATAGCACAACTCTATCCTATAGTGGACACTGGACAGTCAGGTAAGCAGCCGTGCCATAACAACCACTGGACCAATGGTCAGGGCCGTTTCAAGATACTTAGGGGGCCCCAAGCAAACAGGTCATGGGGGCCCTTCACCCCCCACAAACACCTACATGAACCACATTTTTATCTTTAAGCATCTATCAATAATATTTATTCGTGTTGAACTCCAGCCTAAAGTCATATTTTACTGTAAAACAACAACCAATTAAACTACTAAAATTATTTTAAAAACAGTCTTTCTTGGGAGTCCCTTTCAGCCTGGGGCCCCAGGCAATTGCCTGGTTTGCTTGTCCTGTTGCGACGGCCCTGCCAATGGTGCCTCCTTCCATCCTTCTCCACATAGCCTGACTCAGGAAGAGGACCACTTGGAGGTATGAAGACTTTGAGAGCACAACAAGAGAGCAGCTGTCTATAGACATCTACAGCAGAGACATGAAGAAGATATAGGAGGCTTGTAAGAAGCGTAAGAGATCAAAGTTTTTTAAATGAGATTTATCAATGTGTTCATTCAATGAGAGTGAAATGAAGTTCTTGGCAAATTTAGGTGGGGATTATTGCTATAAGGGAATGAAGACAAAAAGTTAATACAAAAAGTTAATTACAGTATATTTTCACCAATCATAAGAAAATCTGATAAGGAAAGGTATACTTTTCTAACATAAAGAAATTCAACAAGATGCAAAACCCAATGAACATTAATCGTTAACCAACCAACCAAACCACTAGTAAATAAAGATTGTGCAACAGCATGCAAGCCTATCTATGCCTATATCCCAGGCACTACAAGGGGAATAGGTATTCCCTTGAGCTTCAAGATATTCTTGAAGACCCAGCTCATACGAAAATGAAAAAAAGTTCTTGTCCTAAATACATGGAATGGAACTGTGCACTTACAAATGAATACTCATGGACTCAACCCCTGACAATATCTTGTTCACAAGTCACACTCATTTACTTGTGCCTTGTTGTGCAGTTAATTGATTGTTAATTCTCCTAGCTTTTTTAAGTTGCTTTGGATAAAAGCATCTGCTAACTCTGTAAATAAATATACTGTATGCTGTATTGCTGGAGGTTATGTTTTCTGGTTAATAAATTGATGACAGAAAATGATAGATTCATTTTTTAACCATAATGACCTAATTAGTAGGACAAACATGTCCTACTTCATCCTGAATAAACTTGTATGAAACTTTGGTCTGGTGGCATCAGGTATCACTAAAATAAACATGGCACATTAACAATTTTTTTTGCCAGGACATGCATATTGGACTTTATACAGATAGCAAACACAGGGGGAAAGCACAAAATGACAAGCTTTTTGGGTGGCCTCTTCATTTCTGGACTGCAAACTCCTCTAACTGATTTGATTTGTTTTGCCTCAAAGAAGACATGGGTGGAGAACACTCCACTCCAATGACTCCTGAGGAGACAGCAGCTGAGTTGTTCAGTAAGATCCAGGCTGATTACATTAAAATCGGTATTGATGACACCTTGCTCTTGTACTCGGGGACGGACTCTAGAGCCCGCTTGCTGGACTACTCTTCAAACCTGAAGGGACAGTTGGTAGCTGGTCTCCCAGACTTCATTGAGAAAACTGCGGGGGCACTGGGAGGTTTCACCCCTGTGCCCAACGCTGTGGGTCTGGGTGCATTCGTCATCTCCATGATTCTGCAGCTAGCGTTCCTCAATACAAAAGGCTTGCCAGACACAAAAACGGCACTGCGAAGTGTTTTTGCTGAGGAGAAGTCTTCAATGATCCGTGACCTGATTGTGGAATACCTCAAACGCTACGAGATGCACCTGCGTAATGACCGCGGACTGCTGGTGGACTCAGAAAGACTGGAGACTCAGCTGAGTATGCAACTCTCCGTTTTGCGTAACTCCATCCTAGTGGACAATCAGGTCACCAGCCGTGCCATCAACCACTGGATCAACGGTGCCGCCTTCCACACACAGGTTCTTCTCCACATAGCCCGGCTCAAGAAGAAGACCACAAAGCGGTCTGAGGACTTTGAGAACGCCAAGAGAGCAGCAACTAGGGTTGTAGACATCTACAGCAGAGACATGAAGAAGATTCTGGAGGCTTATAAGGAATATAAGAGGTCAAAGTTTTATTTAAGGGCAACTGCTGTGTGTGCATATTCTGCATGTGCAATGTGTAACTTCAAGGAGGGTGAAATAGATTTCGGGACCCAGCTGGATATGAATTATTGCGAAATAGAGTTTAAGTCAAAAGGTTACTACTTGAACTATTTTTTCTCAAATGATAAGAGAGTCAGAGAATTAGAGGTCTACTTTTCTAATGTACAGAGTAACCTTGATATTCTGGTTAACCAAGAAGGACAGTTTCAAATACAGTCCTAAGCAACATCATGTAACTTTTAAAAGCTTCATATAACCCGAACATAAATAACAAGCACAGTATATACTGTAGGCTACTGCAATTTCATATTTCACGTCTGAAATCATCATATGAAGAAGAAGAATGTGCCTTGGTCAATCTGCTTGTAAATTGGATCTAATATAAAACAATTGTTTCATACATGTTCAAAGTTCAAAGGTCAGATATGAATAGCAAAACTAAATTAATATGGAATAATAATGGTAAAACAATGGTTATAATAATTTATTTTAATAAATTTAATAAACTTTTCTTGTGAGTTGTCCAATCCTCTTTTTCTCTGATATTATTACAAATATTTATGAATATTGCAGTTTCCCTCTCTTGCATTTAGGCCATTAATGGACTAGGGGATCTGATCATCTGAATTTGCTCAACAATGACTCTCTCATTATTCACTAGTGGTTGAAAAGTCCAATGCCAGCTCACGTTATTGCTGGCTACAGGCAGTGTGGCATTTGGACTATGGACTGTCTCTATGCTTTATTGAAACAAATGGCTCTTGAAACAAACCATTGCAGGTTGCTTGCACAATCCTTAGATAAACAAATCCATACTGAGCCTTTTCAATGTGGGGTCCAGCAAGGCTTTGTTTAATCTCAGTATGTTTTGGGGAATGCTAAAGTAAGCGAAGGTGGTCCATGTGTCTCGGGTAACTAGGGGGGTCACACAGACAGAACACAGAGGGCGAGGAGAGGGACCTGAAGGAAAACCAACACCTTGCAAAAGGTATAGGCAAGAAGTTTCACAAAGTTGCATTGTGGGCTAGTTAGATGAATAGGGCTTGTTACAAGAGGTGGATTAGTAGAGAAAAACGTGCTGAATTTTTGAACCTGGACGCCAGTTTGACAACCAATGCTTTAGTACAGTACACATGAGGTTAGCTTCTCAAGGAACAGTTAATATAGCACACAATAAAACACACCCACACACACCCACACACCCACTCAAAAGCAATGTGTATGCACGACCATGTCTCCATGTGTGTGTGTGGGGGGGGGGGGCATTCGCTTCTGGTTTGAAGCGATTGGACAGCTCGTCTAATCAGCTTCGCTTATTGGCCGGTAGACACTCTACCGATGTAAACACGCCCCAGAAGACCGTTCCCAGACCATGGATACGGATGAACATTCGTATTATGGGCAGGCTATGTCAGGCTAGAAAAACAAGGCCACAGGCCACTGGACTTAAAAAAGGCCAGTGTTGAACTTCAGTGGTATTTGGAACTAAATGGAAAGCACACAGTGGCTAATGTCAAATAGCAGTTGGTTGGCAATGGCCAGCTACTGACAAACCTGCATGGCTGAACCAGAGAGCACCATCCTGTTGGCCAAGAAGTTTTGCCTTAATCTGCAATGGATCAATTCAGCTTGAACTCGACAAAGACATTAAGGATAGATCAATGGAACAGATCCACAAAGGATAGATCCAACTTGTGTCCCAAATGTGTCTCTCTATAATACAAGACTTATTTTGAACCCTCTCCTTCTCAGTTAGGACAATCGGATACCCTGTGGGACACCTGCCAATTGTACTTTAGCAGATGGTTGGCACTTATAGTCTGAGAAACATGGGTAGATGTGTAATGATGGAGAAAGCCTCGCTGCTGAGTTTGGACCAGCCACTCTCAACCCCAAACTCAGAGCTCATTAATCATGTGTAACAAACCCAGCCTTGTCACAGAGGCACAGACTCATATGGGAGATGATCATGGAGCCTCATGATTGACTTTAAAAAGTCTGCCTCAGGACGCTCGTTCCAACTGGCACCTCCACTAGGTCACTTCTCTTGAAATCTCATCACACTCTGGACTGGTGTATATGTGCAGTTACAGTGAGCCTGGCAGAAGCAGCCATCTTGAATTGAAATTAACAATAATAAAAAAAACAAAATGGCTGAATGTGGAACTCGTAAAAAAAAAAAAAAAAAAAAAGATTGGCTCCTGAGAGGGAAAGCAGTCTTGTGGACTTCTTGACCCTTCCCAACTGTCTGACAGACAGAAAACAATGACTTCACCACCAGGTAGACACTTTTGTTCCCTTCCACCTGGAACTAAACCCACTCTAGCCTATTATATAGAGATGTGTTTGGGGACAGATGGAAACTTCTAGACTCATCCAAAAGGGCCGAGTCCAAAAGAGCTTTAAAAAAAAAACACAAGTTCTTTAAGAACTCAAGCCAACCAAAGCCTGTACACTTGTTTCTGCTTTATGTATGTGCTGCCGAGTAGTGAGCTCCAGCTCTGACTACATTGGTTCGATCATCTATGAGGTCACACAACAGATGTGGCTCTTCATCTGAGCCAGTCTATTGTGTCTGTCGGAATCCTCAGTGTTGTTATATTATGACAGAGCGCCTTCTTCTCTGTTCAAATGGATGGAAAATTACACATGGTACTACCATACAATCTGCACTGGCTCAGACGGCCTGTCAGAAAACATGCAAACTAAGATGTTTTTACAGCTCAAAACACTTGGCCAGAGCCCAAGTAGGAAAAAGAGAATGAACAGAACTAGGAAAAGCTGCAAGTCCAAGGCCATGTTACCCTGAGTAAAAACACAAGAGCTGTGTGTGCAGGGCGATTGTGTTGTTGGGCAACATCCATGGGTAAAGTCAAACACAAAACTGAATAAACACGTGTCTGGGCCAAGGGGCTAACTGAGGGACTCTCCAGTGTCTCTCTTTCTGAAGAGGCTCCTGTTGAATGCTAATTTCCATAGCCTGGCAGGGAGGTTAGCAGCGGCTAATCAAGCTTGTGTACAGTAGCTCTGACACAATACTGTCTTTTTGCTCTTCACTGTAAGATCTCTTTTGGGGGTATGTTGACTTGAAAGGTCCGTCTATTCGTTTGAGAGGCCTCTTTGTACAAAAAGCCAAATTTATTTTGGTGCCATCGAACACCAAATGGACTAGGACAGAATCAAAAATGATTTAATTTGGCAGACCTGACCCTGTCCTGTGAAACAGGAAGCGTCATATTTTTGGTGGAAAGTTTATCATCAGTATAATCATTATGTTCATCATCATTGTCATCAAGTAAGCAATGCAATATGGCTGTCATTGTCATTGACTTGAGAAAAAAGAAAAGAACAATTTTTTTAAAAAAAACTTGTGGTAATGGGAGTATAGGCTATTTCATCCAATGGAATTTTCATTCTTGACATGCACAAAGCATTCTGTCAGTCACTTAAGGTTGACATCAGACGGAAAGCGTTTCCAAATCAACCCCTCTCAGTAAAGTTCATGAATGCAGTAAACGCCACAGAATGATTTCTGATTCCAAACATTCCATTTCAATGCGCTGCTCTGTAGAGAGGTGCAAGTTTCAGTTCAGCACACTCACTATTTGTTTTTCCTTTACTACGCCTGCTCTATTTGGAGATGGCCTCTATAGAGCTTTTTTTTTAAAAACATGGGTTTCATTGGGCAATATAAAACATATCAAGCCGCTGGAAGCAATCAAATGTGAAGTCAAGAACTGGCTCAGACTCTTGACAGAGGCTGAGGGAACAGAGAGTTTCTGAAGTCTGCCTTAAAGTCCCTCCCTCACACTGGGAATGAATCTGATTCAGGGACACTAGACATGTTGTAATTACATGTTGTTATAACCTACGATTCCGATTCAGGGACACTAGGCATGTTGTAATTACATGTTGTTATAACCTACCTAGCGCTTAGATAGCCTAAGCCATACGATCCAAGTTAGCTCATTAAAGGATCTTTAGAGAGGGGTTGTTTATACAAAGACCATTTTGCATCGACACTTGTTTGACAGTTGTAATTGCAGTTGTGTTTACAACAATCAAAATATTACAGTTTCATTCTCTTGCAGTGTTTCCAGCAGTTTGTTCAGATTTGAAGAGTGTATTTGCCAAAACTAACACTGCCGATTATAATGTTACATGTTGTCTGCAAAATGGTGGTTTATGGTTTGAAGTTTAACTGTGTTACCCTCTCAAAGTAGACAGTCCTGCATGACATGATCAGTTTTGATGATCACTATTTTGATTTTGTCAAAAAATGTGTTGTGATTTCCATTTTTGTCCACAATGAAAATCAGTGGCCCCTTGTGTTTATAGTCTGAATTACAGCTGAATATACAGCAATATCTTCATCACCACTTGCTTTCCTCATCAAGTCCTCCTAGTGTGTGTGTGTGTGTGTGTGTGTGTGTGTGTGTTTTATGTACACACATCTGCACATACCCACATTCCTATGTGTGCATGAATGTGTGCTTGTGTGTGTATTGTGTAAATGTGTGTTTGTGTGTGCATCCATAAGTGTATGTGGCCAATCTCCTTCATCAGTCCCTCCCTCCCTCCCTCTCTCTCTCTCTCTCTCTCTCTCTCTCTCTCTCTCTCTCTCTTACTCCCTATCTCTCTCTCTCTCTTTCTCTCTCCCTCTCTCTATCTCTCTCTCCCTGGCGCTGGCGTGAGGGCAGCAGTCGGTCAGGGGCGTAGGTGCGCTGGTCTGCTGGAAACCCCCTCGGCTCGGCAGCAGCGTCCCCTCCCTCACGTCCACACTCATCCATCAGACCAGGCAGGACGCCCAGGGTCAATATTGTTCCAGATGAGGAGCCATGGAGAGAGAGAGAGAGAGAGAGAGAGAGAGAGAGTGTGTGTGTGTGTGTGTGTGTGTGTGAGAGAGAGAGAGAGAGAGAGAGAGAGAGAGAGAGGTCCAGAGATGGGGGGAACAGAAGGGGGCCACAGTACTTGGGATGAGTGTGTGTTTATGGATGGCCATAGGTAGTGGTGATGGAGGAGTGATGTGATGATGATATAGACATTCTGTGTGTGTGTGTGTGTGTGTGTGTGTGTGTGTGTGTGTGTGTGTGTGTGTGTGTGTGTGTGTGTGCACGCTGTATGTTGATACATAACTAGGTGTGTGGGTGGATGGTATGTGTTTGGAAGTCTCGAGCCAAAAGATTTTTTTTTTATTTTGATATGCGTATGTGTGTGTGTGTGTGTGTGTGTGTGTGTGTGTGTGTGTGTGTGTGTATGTGCTCACGTCTGAAACAAAAGAGAGCAAGAAAATGAGAGACAGACGGCAAGACAGACTTTTAGTGCGTGTGTGTGTGTGTGTGTGTGTGTGTGAGTGTGTGTATGTGTGTGTGTGTGTGTGTGTGTGTGTGTGTGTGTGTGTGTGTGTGTGTGTGTGTGTGTGCCGTCCTGTATGTTGCCCCCGCAGAGAGAAACAGAGTGTGTGTGCGCGACTCTTCTTTCAACAGCTCTCTGGCTCCCGGCCACTGTGGACCACTCGCTCACACTTCCCATCACGCACCACTCTCAATCCAACCGCCCCGCTCCCCACACACACACACACACACACACACACACACACACACACACACACCCCTCGCTTCGCCTTGGCTGCTGCAACCCTGACCCCCCCTGCCTCAGCCTCTTGCTGCCCTGCTGAGGCTACACTGTGTCAACTCCACGCAGCCAATAGGAGCTCTCCCAGGGCCCTGCATGCATGCGCTCTTGCCAAAGTATGGAGTGTCTGACACACTCTTGGCTGCCAAAGTTCCAGAGGCAAGTCTCTATTGTGTTCCTCCTCTTACCACTCTCTCCAGCTCCTCTCTCTCTCTCTCTCTCTCTCTCTCTCTCTTTTCACTAGCCCTTACCTTTCCTTTCCTCCCTTCTTTTCTCCTCTCATTTGTTTATGTCTTCTCCTCCTCTTCCTCCTCCTTCTGTCTCCTTTTCTTCTTTTTCTTCTTCTTCTCCTCACCTGACCTTTTCTCTCTCTCTCTCCCTCTTTGTTCCTGTGTCTGTCCCTCTTTTGACTCATGCAGTTTGACTTGGACGCAACTTAAACATACGGTTGTCTCGCTCGCTCGCTCTCTCACTCCACCCAGCCCACTCCCTCCCATCCATCCATCTTAACCTCCTCCTGGTGTGCAGGAGGGATTGTGGGCTCGAGGAGGAATGGAGAAACAGCTTTAGGGGGGGAGAGAGAGAGAGAGAGAGAGAGAGAGAGAGAGAGAGAGAGAGAGAGAGAGAGAGAGAGAGAGAGAGAGGAATCTGTGGGCAAACCGAGCGTTTCATTCTCTCATTTCCTCTCTCGCCCACTCCTGGTTGTAATTGGAAACAGTAACGCTGTATTTTCCCCCACTCAGCTCCACGAGCCACATATCTTTCTCTCTGTCTCCCTTTATTCTACCTTTCACATTTCACAACCTCTCCACCCCCAATAACCCCCCTCCCCCCTACACACACACACACACACACACACACACACACACACACACACACACATTTTATTTCACTCTCCTGCTTTCCTTCACTCTACTGCTCTTTTCCGTTCACTCTATCATCGCTGATTGCTTGGCCATTTAAGATGACATCACGCTCTGGAAGTTCTGACCTGTCTGAGTTCTTTCTGTGCAGCTGTAGCAACAAAGGCAGCAGAGAGCTGCTGTGATTTAGGGGCCATGAGCCTTTATCTGTCAACTATACGCGCTCTATGCTTGATCTGTGTCTGTGTCATTCGCCGGACATTTTTATTAATATGATACGGATAATAAAAGAGAACAGATCACTTGTGTGGCCTTGATATAAAATATCTGCTCAAGATGACACTTGAATCTGGAAAAAAAAAAAAAAAACCTTGACAGTCAATTATATTGCAGTGGCAGGGAAAGACAGAAAGGAAGGGATCTATAAAGAAAGAAAGAAAATGTTGATAGAGGAATACTTCATATCTAAAGCATAAATAAATAAGGCTTAATTAGGCCTAATACAGTAATATCCATACATACAGTTTAGCTTTAAACAAAGGATGAAACAGCCGAAATGAAACATAGCAAAGTGAATTCAAGGTCAAGGTCTAAAAAATACAGTATTACCATGTTATTTTTGTTAACGCTGTAAGCAAATTATACATGATGATAGACACAATAACAATGTATGTGTATATATGTTTTTTATGTAATATTTTGTAATAGCCACTGATGCTTGTTGTTGATTTTTTTCTATCGTATAATTTCAACTGCTAAACTTCAATGTGTGCTTGTTCTCATCTCTGTCATGGAAAATAGATTATTATAGAATAGATTCATACTGTAACCACATTGTGATGAGTAGGCAGTGTGATAACTCTTTCACCCTGTTTCCTCTCTGTGCACAAGGAAGCAACAGGGATTCACATACAGTATGAGCTGTGTGACGTCAAACAAGTTCACACATATGGCCTTCCCATAAGTGGATCCAAGATGATGATTTGGCTAATTTCATCCCATGGTACTGAAATGTTTATGTGTGATGTGTTCAAGTGCCCTTGAGTCCCATGCACTCGGATCTAAAAATAAGACGCCTCGAAAGTGTGGTAATGTGAAAAGTTGGGGAGGGGGCGCCCCACCGTCCCCCCAAGGGTGTAAAAAAAAGGGGGGGAGAGGGGAGAGGCCTGGGTCCAGGTTCCTCTCTGGCCATTCACTCCAGTTTGGCTAAATTTAGCATCAATGGCTTATCCAGAAGGACTTTTTTTTTCCTGGTTGTTTTCAGTTGTCATTTTTTTTTTAAGAATCTTCCCACGGCCCCCCTGGATAGAAGCCAGACAAAGAGAGCGAGAGAGAGGGAGAGGGATGGAGAGAGAGAGAGCAATGGAGGGATGTAGGAGCAGGAAGAGGGGAAAGCGAGCGGGAACTAGGGACCACAGAGTCGATGGGGGGGGAGGATTGACAGAGACTCGGAGATGCTCACAGAGTTCTCCGAGACCTCTGTGACGTCTCGCAAGCGTAAACACTCCCACACAAACATAAACAACACAGCTATCAAGTTTGGACTGAATGCCTGCCCTGCTCAACACAAGCCTGTGTAACTACCCAATGCCGACCATAAAGAGAGTGAAAGCACTGGGGCTCTGCACAACAAAGGCACATCATCCAGTGACAGAGGTTTGTAAACACATTATTCACTCTGTCCCTTCAGTGACAAGCTTATAGTAGCCTGGCTTTGACCATCCCCTTGGTCTACGCTTTAGCTTCGTATAAGGGTCTGGCATTTTACCATTGACGAATGATTGCAAGCTGGAGGGGTGAACTGTAGAAGTTTGAAACGATTAAACCTGATTTCACCCAGTCGCTAACGTTATGCACCAGCTTGGTCATGAGGTAAGCCACGCTACAACACAGAAACCCGACGTTATATCTCACAACTCCCGATCCTGCTTGCTTTTTAGCACGGTATGGAATTGATCTCTGCAAACGATGCCAATGGCCGGAATGCCAGACAGAGTCATGGAGGGAAATGATTATTGAGCGGAGCTACGTAGGAAGGCAAAGCCAGGCTAAGCCTATACTGGACCTAAGGCTTTACCCTGCTGCTGCCGGTGACTGGTTATAACTTCATCACTTGTAAGGATGGATGTTTGAGTGGAGGGGAAATCCAGCCATGCGTTATCAGTTAGCAAAACACTTCCCAGTTTGGCCTGATCTGACACATTTATTAATGACTGAGCTATGTAAGTTGTAATCAAAACAAGATACATTATACATTAAATTGACATGCGTAGCAATTGCCTTCCAGAAAACAGCCAGAGTTTACGGTCATGCTATTAAAAGCTAATAACAAGTGCTGTACATAATTGTGCCAGGCAGGCAGGCAGGCAGGCATATCTGAAGATCAGATATGAAACGGTTTGTTTACTCATTGGTGTTCAAGCATGCCAACAAAATATTCCAGAAAAGATCTGACCCAGTCACCATTCCCTTAAGCTATCTCTCTTTACTTAAAGGAATAGTCCACCTCTTTATGAAAATTGGTTATTCACCTCTTTACTCGGAGTACAGTATGTGGGTAAAAGCATTTTGGTCTCAGTGCTTCCAATTTTCCTAGTATGGTATCCCCAGTTTTCCCATTTTTTTTAGCTTTAGCATAGCATAGGCGCTGGAATGTAAAGTTGTCAGATAGCAACTCTTTGGCAACTTTACTTTCCAGTGCCTATGCTAAGCTAAAGGTAAAATTGGGGTTGCCAGACTAGGACAACACATGCACTGAGACCAAAATGCTCTTACCCACATATGTAACTCCAGGTAAGGGGGTGAATAACCAATTTTCATAAAGAGGTGAACTATTCCTTTAAATGGATAGTGTATAAAATAAGAAATATTACAGGAGACATAGATCAGAAATCCTGTTACATTGGCTTTGATGAATTAGGAGAGGTTGTGCATAAGAGCCATAATGAACATGAGGCATGTACCCTTCTTCATACAGTAATTTCCGCATATAAGCCGCATTGTGTATAAGTCGCAGAACAGTGTTTTATGCAAGTTAAAAACAAACCATATTAACACCATGTTAACTGCTCTGTTTTAACCTCATAGCAGAAGCAATTTTGTGAAATCAATGTATAAGCACAGCTAATAGCCGGGAAATTACGGTAAGGAAATCTTGAATTTATAAATAGCTGCTAAAACATGGGCAAATTAGAACAAAGCCTACATGTCAAATACCACAAAGCAATTGCACTTCCATTGTGGTTGCCAAGGAGGGTGTCATGTAGCCAAAAGGACCATTTAAATACACATCCCAAATACTGGTATAAGATGTTAATTAGGCTTGTAAAAATATCACTTGAGCAAATTTTTGACAAACTACAATCGAATATATTCTATTTTAGCATCGGAGAATAAGGCAGGTACAATACTCAGTTAATTCGTTCTATGTGTCCTTTAACATATTCTGAAACACTACTATCTCGAATTTAGAGTCTAGTATCACTTGACACAGCCACCAGTACTGAGCACAACCACTTGATAGGACACCACCAACCAGGAAGCCGATGTCAGTCTATGAAGTGGGGTTATGGTCTGTATCATGTCAGAGAGGGAGGGGGTTAGGGGCAAGGGGGTGCAGTACATGTAATAACACCAGAAGCTTCCATACTGCCGAGAAGCCCACTAAACCACTGTGTCCCTTTAACCGACTGAATGAACGCACAAACGAAGTTGAGACAGACTCTGTGATTTACACTGGTGTGGTTTTCCATAAAGATAGCATTGTTTGAATGCAGTGCTTTCGATCGGAAGCCTGTGGTGTGTATTATTTATGGTGTGTGTGGTTTTGGATGTGTCCTTTCATGGACAAGCAGTGCAGCATCAGGGGAAAGCAAGTTGCTGGAGGTGCAAAAGAGGCATGCAGCAGGCTGCAGACTCCTCCATCATTTGTTTGCAATAGTAATAGTCTGCAGATCAATCTCAAGGCTTCCGTTGTTTAATGTAATCGGCGGATGTGTTTGTGTGTCTACTGGGGCAGGCCCAGGTTAAGGGCTGTCTGCTCCTGGAATTCACTTTAGACAAAGGAGCAGTAGCAGGGTTGAAGAGGCTCTGTGTGTGTGTGTGTGTGTGTGTGTGTGTGTGTGTGTGTGTGTGTGTGTGTGTGTGTGTGTGTGTGTGTGTGTGTGTGTGGAGTGAGACCACATTCAAAGCAGAGACAAAATGATGGGACTAAATGATTTGGAGAACTACAAGTGACTGGTGTTTCAAGGAGAAGTGGAAGAAGAAGAAGAAGAAGAAGAAGAAGAAGTCAACACATTACTGTAGGACCACATAAAAATAACTCAACGCAATATGCCTTTATTAGGCTTGGTGTCTTTAGACACAACTGAATTCATTGAGGAGCTACAGCTGCTAGGTTGTTTTGATTTGATTAATAACTATATATATAAAAAAACATATTCTGAGCAGAAGACTGAGGCTCTTTGTCTAAAATCCAGCAGAAGTTTGGCGCTGTTTCACCGAGCCGCCAGGAAATCGACTCCTGTTTCCGTCCTCTCAGGACTGAGGGGAGTGAGGAGCAGAATCGAGCAATTGGCACGCGGGAGGGAGGGAGAGACGTGGATGGATGAGCTTCAGATTAACATGTGAGGGAGAGAAGGCCTGGGGCTAATGAGGGGCTAAAGGGCTAGCCGTGAGGCTCCTGCTGCAAGGCATGTGGAGAAACAGCATGGGTACTCGAGGGTTTGGGGTGCTGAAGTGTTGTTGTTGGACTGAACTTATATATTTTTTTGAGGGTGGGGTGGGGGAGGGGGCTTAGACTCTTGGGTGCAGGGTAGGGAAAGAACAGGGGTGAAAAGCTATGGAGACCCTTACCAAAAACATGCTAAAAATACCGCAATTTAAAAAAAAAAAAAAAAGAATTAAAACAGGCCTTATGACGTAGGAACGGTGATTGTGAGGCGGAGCGGCGCTTTCTCACCGGTGTTGGCTTTCAGCAGCTGGCATGGCGAGCGAGAGCGACCCCACCGACCCAGTGGCTCGGCTTTATTTCCTGTCCTCCCTGCTTGCGCTTCTATTTATATTCTCTCCCAATAAGCGACCTGAGGAATAAAGGCTGACTGGAGAGAGAGAGAGAGAGAGAGAGAGAGAGAGAGAGAGAGAGAGAAGAGAAACAAATGAACTGAGGCTGGGCTGATTCCAATCAGATGTAGAGCAGCACTGATTTTCCACATGGCCTTTTCTTGGTCTATTTCTCTTCTCTCTCTCTCTTTCTCTCGCTCTCTCTTTCTCTCTCTCTCTCTATCCCTCTCATGCAAGTTCTGTCCATCAGTGGCATGTCTCTGGTTACTGGAGAGAAAGAAACACTGCTTTAAAAGCAAAATCATCAAGGGAGCCTCAGATGCTTTCTGACGCAAAGTGCCATTTCCGGGGGAGAAGAAGTGTTAGCGTTGACACCTTTTTAACATGCTGTTGCTAGTCCAACCTCCATCCGGATCTCTTTTTAAGTCCTGCAAACGAGCCGGAGGCCTGGAGGTGGAAGGTCATGACCTTTGATCTTTGACCTTTGTTGATCAACAAAACAAGAGCAGGCTTGTGTAATGACCACAAACAAATTATCTGTTCTCTTCAACAATACACAGAATAAATGTAGTAGCGTAAAGTCAGATAGATGCTGCACAGAACTTGCACATCACATTGTTTTTTACGCCTTGGAGTATTAAACCAGCTTGAACATTTACAGTGTGCTAAATTTAGATTACGACGTTGAAGCAATCAAAACACAAAATAGGAAACAGGTTTTGATTCAATTCCTTCTCCAAACTCTGTACCAAAACCTCATGGGTTGGAAGGCCTCGTATCAGTCTGGTAAGCATCCATCGCTCAGTTGTGGGCTTCTTTGGATTGCGGTATGGACCCACTTGAAGGCTTCAGTGACTGCACCGAAACACCCCCCCCCCCACACACACACACACACACACACACACACCCTCCCCATTTATCATGAATCATGCTGTTGCAGATGTGAGAAATGGCAGTACACTCAAACAGAGAGCATGCTAATCACACTAACACATACTTATCCCCCCGCCTCATAAAACTCCCCTAAAGCTTGCTTTTTTCCCCCCTAAAAACCCCACGCACAATTTCTACTGTAGGGTACGGCACACAATATGGATGCCAGATGAGTGATTCTTTGTGTATTTGTGTGTGCTGTGTGCGCACATGTGTTTGTGTGTTGCACATGTGTGTGCGTGCTGCATGTGTGTGCATGCGTGTGTGTGTGTGTTGGGGAGGGGTGTGTGTATCTGTGTGTGTTTGTGCATGTGTGTGTGTGTGTGTGTGAATGTGTTATAGTGTTGCACTGGCACCCCCCAAAATAAGCCACGCAGTGAAGACCAATTAGAGAGTGTTGGTTCCAATCTGTCCTCAAAAGTCCTTCCTGCTTGCCTGCCTGCCTAAACTTACTTCCTGACTCCGCTCCACACCACGAGACAACCAGTCTGAGAGATAAGCAGTGATAAAACAGTCACACTTTGACAACCGTGCACATTGAGTTGTTTAGCCAGCCCTTTCATCCCCAAATTAGATGCAGCCTAAATGAAGACAGATGCTTTTATTCTGTACACGATAAAATTTGATCTTGAGGTAATGAACTTAACTAGCTATTCATTGTGCTATTGAGACCAACACAAAGATACACCATCTTTTTCTTTTTTTTCTTTTTTTTTTTTTTTTACAAATGAATGTTATGGGAAGATACTGTAAACATGCTTTTTATCCAATTAAATTAGATCCTCTGTTTTATTCATTTCAAGACAGAAATCCCTGAACCACTTAGCCAACCGAACCCATGTGGCTCTCTGTAATGTGGATCTCAAATTGATGGGCCAAGGCACCAGGAGGAATAGTGTTGAAAGGTGGGGGTTCTACTTGAGTGACTCATCCACCCTGCTTGTAGTATCGCTCCCTCTGGAGAAAGGTGGAGTAACTCTCTTCCTCTGTTCCCACTCCTCCGTCTGCCTCATGATCCCCCTCTCCGACTCCGAGGCTTTTGGTCCACACACACAATCTCTCATCCATAACACGTAAGCTTTGCGTACATCCACAAACACACACACACACACACACACTGACACAGACCTTGAATCGTAAACTTCCCCCTCCGACACATTTTTCATCTCTCCTTCATCTCAGTTCCCACTCTCTCCCTTTCTCTCTCTCTCCCTCAACCCCCCCCCCCTCTCTCTCTCTCTCTCTCTCTCTCTCTCTCTCTCTCCCTCTCTCTCGCGTCCTCTCACTGAACTCTGGCTCTGCTGCCTCTCTTTCTCTTCTTCCTCCTTCTCTCGTTCTCTCTGGTTTGATGCGGCCATAATGAGAGAGTAGGGACGGGGAGTGTGTGTGTGTGTGTGTGTGTGTGTGTTTGTGTTTTGCAAGCGGGGGTGTGTACGGAGTGGAACGTTGGTGGAAATGCAGTCTGTTTATCCTGGGAATGTGCGAGTCCGTCCTGGCAAGACCGTGGGGCTCACGCACCACATCCCACCACATCCCACGGACAGATCCCCGCCATCAGTATCCCCACTTCCCCTCCCCTCTTCTCTTCTCTTCTCTTCCACTCTCCTTCCCTTCCCTCCTCTCTTCTCTTTTCTCCTCTCATTCCCTCCTCCCCTTCTCCTCTTTTCTGCCACATCCATCATGATGCTCCCACACTGAAGACTGAAGAACTCATAAAAAAATCATATTGGGAAACCTCAAGCTTGCTTCTTTACAGTAAACAATAGATAGTTTACTCTAACAGAACTATTGTTAGCATTCTTTCCCGGAACTTCATCCATAAGAGATGTATACTTAGTCAAATAGCACACTAAACAAGGCAATAAACACACTGGGTTATGACCTCCGTTGCTTTTAGGACCAGATCACAAGAGGACAAATCAGATCTGGTTGCTATTTCAAAAAGTTTAAGGCTTGAATTAAAAGCATGTTAAAATGATTAAGGTGATAAATTGGGTGCTCTGTCAGTTAATGGTGATCTTTATTGGTGCAAGGCATATTTTGGAAAGCTGGGTTCTGTCTTATCCTGCAATGATTTGTTATAGACAGGTGAATATTTCAGTAGGCATTAAAAGGGACCTGTATAACAATGTCAAACACTGCGTTCTACACATTTGCTGTGAAAATGCCTGTTGAGAATCAAGAGTTTTATTTAGGAAATCCAGGTGCTCTTAGTCCTCAATATGCTGCAGTGGCTTTGCAGTCTCCAAATGATTATACACTATAAGCACTCAGTCAATGCAACATTAATCGTTGTATATTAGGTCTTGACTTAGTTACTGCTAATAGCTTTTCAAATTAGCTTTTAGACTCTCCCAGAGTTTAATATTGAGATATTAATATTGTTTAATATTAACACTGAGAAACTATTCTCTACGTGGACTCAACTTGTGGATGGATCTGGACTCAGAAAGAGCTCAACCTGTGACTCTCCATCTGCACCACTGACCTCCACAATGGAACTGGCTACACCAGACAAGGGGCAGCACAGCCAACATTCTAAAAAAAAAAAAAAATCACCATTCATTTCAATGCCGGAACTTGATTTAACAATTCAGTACCGCTTCCAGTGTAGCCCTATATATAGCCTTAGGCCTCCTGCTGGTTCTACTGGAGGATGCTTTGTCAGCTTATGTGATCCTTTCTTCCTTTCTTTTTCTCTTCCCTCCTCCTCCTTTCTTCTCCTTTTCTCTCTTCTCCTCTTCTCCTTTGTTTTCCTAGGAGGCTGAAGTGCAGCCTTGTGCACACTCACTCACTCACTCACACACTCCTCCTGCAGGGCCCAGACAGAAGGCTGTGGAGGTTACTGTTACTGTGGAGGGATACTGGACCGTTTCCTGAGCAAATACACAATTAGAAAGGAGACAGTCTGAATATTTCCAGTCTCAGAGAGGCTGTCTGGGTCTGTCTGTTCATGTGTCGGTGTGAGGACTTGCATGTGTTTGTTTGCACACGTGTGTGTGTGTGTGTGTGTGTGTGTGTGTGTGTGTGTGTGTGTGTGTCTGAAAGTGTCTAAAAGAATACAGTATGTATGTGTGCACTGTGCCTATACATTTACTTCTTATATATTCTTATGTGCTGCTTGTGCATATGTGTGTGTCTGTCTGTCTGTCTGTGTGTATATCTGTGTTTGTGTTGTCTATACACAAGAACACGTACTGTGTGTGAGACTAGCATGATTTGATCATCCGCTTTCACATCGTTTCACTTTGTGCTTCCGTTTGTTCACTGAATTTTGCCCGCAGAGATTAGTGTTGGTGAAAACGAAACTGCATTATGCTCTTCCTGACTATCAGATGGAACTAAATGAAATGGGCGAAGCTAGTAGGCGGCGAGTGCCTGACTACTTGGAGACAGATAAACACACACACACACACACACACACACACACACACTCGCACTCGTGCAGACATGCATGCACATTTTGGTCTGTGCATACTGTACATGTACGTCTCCATCACCCTTAATCTAATGGTGTTAGTGAACGTGCTCCATTACATTAGTGGTGTTGTGAGAGGCCTGAGTCTCATTGGGAGGGCCCGTATGTGCAGTGTGTGCAGTGTACTCTGGTTCCAGTGGTTTCCTGTAAATACTAGAGCTGCAGCTCATATCACCATGTCATGGTGGCCTTGGCCCTCACAGACCTCTGGCCTACAGTACAGCTCCTCCATCCCAACTCTGGCTCCTCTCCCTCAGCCCAGAGTCTGATGGTTTTATGGACACACACACACACACACACACACACACACACACACACACACACACACACACACACACACATTAATCTCAGACCACATCCCTCCATCTTCCCCTCTCTCTCTCACTCTCTCTCCCTCCTTTTCTCCAGCATGAGGGTATTCACTCATATCTCTCTCTCTCTCTCTCTCTCTCTCTCTCTCTCTCTCTCTCTCTCTCTCTCTCTCTGTGTGTGTGTGTGTGGCTGCTTCTCTCTCAGGCTGATGGTAGAGAGACAGAATAGAGAAAAGAAGCAGTAGAATTGCAGCAGCTGTCTCAATACGACAGTCCAATCACCCCCCCACCCCTCATCCCCACTGTGCCAGGCATGCACTTCTCCACCCCCCCACCCCAAACGCACACACACACACACACACACACACACACACACACACACACACACACACACACACACATCTCTCTCTCTCTCTCTCTCTCTCTCTCTCTCTCTCTCTCTCTCTCTCTCTCTTCAGCAGAAGAGGGGCAGACTGAAATCAGTCCAGTTTCAGGCCTTCTAGTGTCAGCTTTCATGCACAGGCTGACAGTGGGTGCAAATACAGATGCAGACAAATAATGAAGCTCAAGAAACGAGAGAGAGAGAGAAATGCTAGAGAGACAGAGAGAGAGAAAGAGAGAGAGAGAGAGAGAGAGAGAGAGAGAAATGAGAGAGAAGGAGTTCTGCAAAGTTTGCACATAACTATGGTGTTTACAAGAACCACACACATTACTAAGAAAAGACGCAGGCATGTTGAGTAATGATTTGGAAACACAGGTTTGCCCAGGTGTTACATATCTCACTGATAAACATGAACTCACTTTCTCTTTCTCTGGAACATGAACACACACACACACACACACACACACACACACACACACACACACACACACACACAAACACACTCAATTTATTTGATGTTCCCCCCACCGAAGGCACCACTGACTGATGTCGTAATCAGCAGGACTGGAGCCTAGTCTCGGCTAAGACCTCTCTCTCTCTCTCTCTCTCTCTCTGTCTCTCTCTCTCTCTCTCTCTGTCTGTCTCTCACTCTCTCTCCCTCCCTCACTCTCTCTCTCTCCCTCTCTTTCTCTGGACTCTTGTCAAATTCTCGCTTCTTTGTTGAGAGAGAGAGAAATGGAGAGAGGCAGAGAGAGATGGACAGAGGGAGAGAAAGAAGGGGAGAAAGGGAAAGAAAGGAGGGGGGGGGGCGGGCTGAGAATATGCTGCAGATTTGCTCAACTGTTCCTTTCTCCCTCCTCACCCCATACCGAGACCTCTGCTCTCCTTGGCTCCGTCTGCATGCAACTACTCTAAGCACTGAAGCAGGAACACACACACACACACACACACACACACACACACACACACACACACACCACTCTCTCTCCCACACAAACATACACACATGCACATATCAAGAAGACATATACACACACAGACATGCAAACATAATACATATAAACAGACAGAAAAGCAGAGACCGACACATTCATAAACTAAATCACACACAAAGAGGTAGACAGGGAGCACTTCAACAATAAACATCACAGCATTGTTTACAACATGACAGTTAAATACACACATACAAACACAAACACACAGGTTAGACACAAGACATAAACAATGCAACTACTGTTGGAAATATAACATATTTTGAACCAAAACATGTTGAGACTTAGAAATAAGTCTGATGATTTTTTTGCAAACAAACACAGACATTCACAAACACAAACACACACACACACACACACACACACACACACACACACACACACACACACACACACACACACACACACACACACACACACACACACACACAAAATAACAAAAACAACACTGGCCAAATAGTTTTACATTATGTTCTTAACCAGTCTCTTCCTCTTCCTCCAATAAAATTGTATGATGGCACAACTCCTCCTCCTCTTCTTCCTCTGTAAAAAAAAAACTCCCAGCTCTCCCAGCTCATCCTTTCCAGCCACGAGTCACACAGAGAGTGAGCTCATCCCCGAGAGGGACAACTGTGGGGGGGGGGGGGGGCACCACAGCAACATGCCAACAACTGTGTGTGTGTGTGTGTGTGTGTGTGTGTGTGTGTGTGTGTGTGTGTGTGTGTGTGTGAGTTTGTTTTTTCCGCCACCACAGCAACATGCCAGGGCATCCACTCAGACAACTGAACTAACAGTCATGTGCTAGCAGTTGATTAGCAGGCCATCTCTCACACAGAAGAAGTGATGATGACAGTACTCCATGATTCATTTGTTTAGATACAAATAGTCCTAATATAACACTGCTGTCATGCTGTCTGCGGCATTCCCAAATTAAGACATAGTTGCTCTTGGATTATTCTTTAGAAAAGGTTCATCATCATTTGAGAGATCTAAGGGATTGTTTTACCTCTAAATGAGAAAAAATAAACAAAATCACTACTAACTGTCCTCCACCACCTAATCTTGCGAAGAATTAAGGCAAAAAAAAAAAAAAAAAAAAAATAGCATCATAGCATCTTTGGCGTCAATCTGACGTCACGAGTGTTCTTTTTCCATACAAACTACCCAACCGCAAATGGTTGTCTGTAAGCCATGCAGTCCTAACGCTCAATAAATGCAGTGAAATAATTTGCAACAGTCCCTTTCAGAAGTGATCTGACAGATAACACATTCTCACTAAATGAGTTCATGGATCTTTTTGTTGTATTAAAATACCCATGGGTTGGAACTAAGCTATCAGGCCTTCATAACACACACACACACACACACACACATACACACACACACACACACACACACACACACACACACACACACACACACACACACACACACACACACACACACACACACAAAATAAAACATCACGGAAAGAGTAGTTATTCTCATCCAAGCCAATTACACTTAGCATGAATCAAACACAGAAATGGCAAGTGATAATTAATACAACTTTCACAAGGGAATTGTGGTAGCCGGAGGGGAAACCATATATCAGGGAAGGAAACTGTGCCTACTGACAAATTTGATTTGTGAACACAGTGGTTTTAAAAGGATCCCCAAAGGCCTTGTAGGAGAGCAAAGAGAAACAGAACCTTCTTCGCTCTTAAGAGCAAGAAAATAATTGCTTGTGTCAAACGCTGAGAGTATAATACTTAGGTACAGTTTACAGTGAGGGAACCACAGGGAGTCACATGTCACTCTTGACTGGGCGGGATTGGGGTGGTAATTGTGATGTACTGGATGGGGGGGGGGGGGGTTAAAGTCACAACCCAGGCAGTGTTGACCTGTGTACCCCTGTGGCTCTTCCCCGTCGTGGTCCACGGCCCCTGCTCCGGGGAGCAGCGGGGCTGTAAATCAATAATTACGAGTGTTTGGGCACAAGATGGCCGTATAAACATAGGTACGAGCTGGAGGAGGTCAGAGTAACCACGGGGTCAGGCTGATTTCATAGCTCAGGCTCCAGCTGGGTTTCCATGGTAAGACAGCAGGGGGGGTGGGGGCGGTGGTGGTGGGGGTAGGGGTGGGGTGTATTCACTCTGGTCCTCCAAGAGAATGTGAGAAACTAATAACCTCACGACTACTCGGTGCCTTTAAGGAGAAATCTGATTGGATTTAATCCGTAGCCCTGTGGTTTCAGCTCACTGAATGTTGCCCATTGGAAAAAAGAATATCTGATACAAAAACTAACAGTTTGTCCTTGTCCTTGCCCCTGTTACTTATGGGTGCTCCTTGTACTGTCTGTAAAGCACCGTGAGGCAATTGTATTGTATTCTACATGTAAAATTGAATTGAATTGAATTACTTGACTGGAATGGAAAGTGGGATTCTGTGCCCCATTCCACTATAATTAGCTGCCATTTCACTGTTCAGTATATATTCAGCATATATGCTGCATGAAATATTCTTATTCTTTCTCTTACTGTGGAGTGATTCCAGGCCTGGTTTTAGCCTTTTTGCTGCCCTAGGCCAGATTTGAGTTTTGCTCCCTTTTTTTCTAGAAATACAAGTGAAAAACTAAAGAAAACAACATAATAAATGTTTTGTGATGCCCCCCTGATATGCGGTGCCCTAGGCGATCGCCTAGCTTGGCTATGCCTAGAACCGGCCCTGATTGATTCACACCATGTTTTTCCTTGAAGACATTACATCCACAGTTTATCAGTAGTATGTTCAGACATTACTATCACATCCTATCAGCATGGTCAGGGCTGTCTGACTCTGATGATCTGAGCAATAGTCTTCAGTGTTGGGAGTAATGAGTTACAAAAGTAACTAATTACTGTAATGCATTGCTTTTTGTGGTAACTTGGTAATGTAAGGCATTACAGAAAAAAAAACTGGTAATATTTTCCTCGTTACAATTGTCAGTAACTCAAGTTACAATGCATTTTTAACTTGGAATGAGTTAAAAATCAATCATACAAAATCATACAAAATCGAGACTGCCAAATACAAATTCACTGAGAGGTCAGCAAGGGTAAAACGTTTGCTGTGCCGGACTTTATCTAGAAATTAGAAACAGACTAATGAAGGTCATAGGCTGAAGAGTAACTTAAAGGTAATGCAACAGTAATGTAACGCCTTACATTTTCAAAACACTAATATTGTAATGTAAGGGACTACTATAAAATGTCTGTAACAAGTAATAATAATGCATTACAGTTTTGCAGTAACTTGCCCAACACTGATAGTCTTACATCAGTTTTGAAAGCAAAGACATTAATTGTCAGGCACACACAGTTATTGTTCAGATTAACACAACCAAACTGCTGTGGCTATGGGACCTATAATGTATTAAGCAGCTTGCTAATACTGAGTGCTCTCGTATTAGTGCCAGGTTGTTGGAAGTAGAGGCTACTATTAAGGAAAAAGACAGAAAATCATTACACCGTTGGCTTCATGCGTCCTCCGCCCTTAAATAATTGTCTGGAGCGTCATTTAACAATACGGGCCTTGTAAAAACTAAGCGAACTGGCAATGTCAAAGGGAAACCGTTTAGCACCATGCGTCATGGAGCAGTCTTCTGTTTTTTTACGTGAATGGCGCGATTATGTTTTATGAAGAAAGGTGGCCAAGATCCAATGGAAACTGACCACACTCATAATAGGATTGGCTCGAAGTTAAAGCACTGTGCTTTTTTAATATCAACAGCTCAGAGAGGTGCTGCGTTTCACACTGAGAGGCGCTTATACCAACCAGGAGGTGCTAGATGTTTGCATGAGGATAAACCATCAGAGCTGCTTTATTAGCTAAGGGCCCTTCTCTGGGCCCCTCAGAATCACACATGTAATGAATCACATGGCCACGGACTGAGAATGAGACTGTGCCGCAATCTAATTTTCTCGCAATCTTAAAGAGTCTGTTCGCAATCTTTTTTTTTTTTTTTAGATATTTTTTTGGGGGGCTTTTAGTCAGATAGGACAGTATAGAGATGGACAGGAAACAAGTGGGAGAGAGAGATGGGGTGGGATCGGGAAATGACCTCCCCGGAGTAATGGTCTGACGCTCTAGCCACTGGGCCACGCCACGGCGCCCCCTGCTCGCAATCTTAATCTGTTGATGCAGATTAGATGAAACAAAAATAACAAAAATTCATGAACAAAAATAGAAACAAAAATATTACCTCAGCACATGCAGTGAAGCTTTCGCAGGATTCATAATGTTCTCAAACATAAATTTTAGTCAACCCCCTCTGACACCGTCGCAGATATAACGGGTACGGACAAGCCTGTTAATCACAGGGCCCCTCAGAATCAGACTTTTAGTGAATCACATGGCCACAGAACGAGAGTGAGACTGCACCGCAATCTCAATTCAATTCAATTCAATTCAATTCAATTCAATTCAATTCAATTCAATTCAATTTTATTTGTAGAGCGCTCAAATACAGTACATTGTCTCACGGCCCTTTACAGACAGTACGGGGAGCATCTATTGGTAACAGGGGCAAGGAAAAACCTTTGCTTCACTAATAATTCATTTTTAGGAAGAAACCTTGGGCAGATCCGTGCCTCATGGACTCAGCCTACCTGCCAGGGGCCTAATGGAGTATCCGTACAGTCGGTAGTCTGATAACATAGATACACAGAATAACAGCATGAATACAGAATGTTGTCTGAGAGTTACTAGATGGTAGAATACATATATATATATAAACAAAAATAACAAAAATTGATGAACAAAAATAGAAACAAAAATATTACCTCAGCACATGCAGTGAAGCTTTCGCAGGATTCATAATGTTCTCAAACATAAATTTTAGTCAACCCCCTCTGACACCGTCGCGGATATAACGGTCACGGAACAAGCCTGTTAATCACAGGGAGAGAAGACGAGAAGAGGGGAGAGTGATGGGATTCTCATGAACTCCCACCGATTCTGTTACTTCATCACCTCAAAGGGAAGCACATGGTCACATTGGTCACCCAAAAGCGGCTCTATTTTTATGTCTCACCATGTTGCTTGCATGGGAAGTCATGTCTTTCTTGGGGCTGTGTTGTGATGCTTCATTGTGGGAGGAACCTTGTGCTGCTGACTCAGGAGTTCTGTGCTGTCATCGTTGATCACACGACAGACAGACAGACGGACAGACAGAATTTTAGCCCAAAGGAAATTAAGGAGTCAACCAATTTTAAATCACCAAACTTTATTTTAAGGAATAATAGTGTGTGTTGTTCAGTGTTGTCATTGTTGTTCACCTATGTGTCTGAAATAGACAGAGAGATAGACAGAGATACTGTATTGTATTTTATTCTGAAGGAAATTAAGGAGTCACCAAAGAGACTTCATTGAAAGGAATGATGAGAGCTGCATCTTGTCTTTACAGCTTTTAAAGATGCTCCTAGTGAGAGTGAGTGGGTGAGCGTGTCTGTGAGAGCATAAAACAAAATGGTTTGTAACTTAGAGTTTAGAGTTTATTTTATTTAAAAAGGGACAGTGTACAATCAACATTAGTCTTGTACAATACAAGAAAAGATGCATTGCACCAGGTTTTAGCAGTTGTGCTAATTTCCGCCTGTAGTCCCTTTGGCAGGTGATGGACAAACATAAAAACAGAATGATTTGTGTGATTTAGACTAATAAGTCTGTTGCATTGATACAGAACATACGGCAAAAATAGACATATAAGAAGCATCAAATATGTGCAAAAACCTGCAATCCCCCCTTAATTTACAGAGTTTGGTATGTACAAAACTACAACCCCCCCCCCCCCCCCACACACACACACACACACACACACACACAGTGCACTACACTACACACTAGTGTACACACTACACACTACAGTCACTATCTGTCAGAATATTATGTTGTGGGGTTTTGGCATGTTTGTACCCAAATGAGCTGTCAATTGCAAATCCATTGGGCAACCACAAGCCTCGTTTGAGGACAATTGCGATGTTAGGTTTTTAAACCGGACATCTTCATGCATGGTCTGGCTGCCATTTAACAGAAAATAAATGGGTGTTGGAACTGCTTCTCCACATGGAACCGTTTTAACTGAAGAGAGGTGAAGACTTGCCTGTCAGTGTATTTTTTATGTGAAACCACTCCCATTCAAAATAGCCTAACTCGCTGCACAAGCATGTCTGCAATCAACGGCCCAACGTGACCGGATCAAACTGGCTTCTATACAGGCCTTGATTGGGGCTGGCTATAGCCCAAACTGATGAGATAGTCGCGCAGACGGGATTCGATTACACCTCTCTGAGGCAGGGATTTTTTTTTAAAAAAGCCTGGCTTGCTGCTACTAATAAATCATGTCCCTAAAGCACTCCACCCTAAAAGGAGAGGTCGAGAAAATGCCGGTCCCGATGTGATTTCAGATAAAGATATTTCTCCTCGCTGAGACAAATAGTCTTGTTCTCTCTCCAGCAGGACTCTCAGCTAAAGTCTGTTTAGCCCGTTAAAGGCCCACCCATTTAGACCAAACTGAGGTGGGATGGTGGCAGAAGTTATGCATCTATCTCCTGAGACAAACGCTCAACCTCCTCCTCTCCTTTTCCGACTCCGTGGGACCATTCGTTTACGCCATTCCATTCTCTAGGATTCCAGATTCCTTTCAGCTGCATTTGGTTCCTGCCCTCCCTCCCTCTTCTCTCTCTCTCTCTCTCCTTCTTCTCTCTCTCTCTCTCTCTCTCTCTCTCTTTCTTCTTTTTCTTTCAAGGCCTACAGATGGGCTCGCCATGCTTTGGGCGTCCTATAGTGGGAGCACATACAGATGTTTGTGCGCACAGAATCATTCCAGCAGACCTCCGGGGCGGGATGGATGGATGCCTGTGTGTGTGTGTGTGTGTGTGTGTGTGTGTGTGAGAGAGAGAGAGAGAGAGAGAAAATGTGAGTGTGAGAGAGAGAGAGAGAGACAGAGAGAGTGTGTGTGTGTGTGGGGCTGAGCGCTGCTTGGTCTGCGCACCTCGTCTCTAATTTAATCAGCACGCCACCCTTGGGCCACGGGTTCCCACACGCCGGCAGATAATGGATATACCTCATTTCCTGTCCTCCTCCTCCTCCTCCTCCTCTTCCCAGTCCTCTTCTCCAGTCTACTTAGTCTCCATCCATCTCAGCCTTACAGGACAGGCAGTCCCACACCAGGCAGGACCAGCATCCAAAGCGAATCCAGTCTTATTTTAGCACAAGTGTGAAATGTGAATGTTATGGCTTTCAGCTCCAGCACAGCAAACAAAAGGGCTTCCATATTACTGCCACTTTCTCAGTGAGTGACGACTACAATAGCAAAGTGTCACCAGCTGGAGCAGTAACTTGTAGGTGGTGGTGAACGCTTGTTATGCCCATTTTCATCACCCCCCCCCCCCCCCCTATCTGCCACATGTTGGTCAAGGATGTGTTGCCTCATATTTCAGTGTCATTTTAACCGAGAAAGAGTGGAATGAATCAGCCAATTTGACACAGTGCTGAACTCACTCGGGGCAAAGCCTGAAGTCATAGCTGAGGTCATCAATTAGCCAATGCAGAGCCTGCATGGTGGCCAATAACATCACCCACGTCTGATAGGCTCATGATAGTACTGTCCAGTTACTTTCCCCCACCCTTGCTTTATTTTATGATAATAAATATTTAATGTCAGTGCAAATCAGTCAGGTCTAATGTTAGGTAAGAGAAACATGACTTTTTTTTTTTTTTTACAACACAATTATTAAAAATACTGTTTACAAGCTGGTCTTGAAGTAAGCTCTTCACTAAAATGACTGCAAAACGACTGCAGAGTTATAACATAATTCGCAGAGAGGATTCAGTATGGAAGTTCTTTGGAATTAGCATTTGAGCATGTAGGAACCTTGGTACCGGTATGGCACGAGAGACCTCAACAAAGCAATGTGCTGATAAACAGTGTGAGAAAAAAAACACAGTCTAAGTTTGCTCTGAAGTGAAGGTGTGTGCACTCTGTAACACTGTAATACTGTTAGCGCCAACCATGGTGCTGTGGCTAGGCCATACGATTTCCTTCAGGCCAGAATGTTTACTTAGCTTTCCCCAGTGTTTCCCAGCCTGTTAAGGAGGGTCACTGATAAGAAGAAATACTTTGCAGCTCAAGGACAGGGGCAGAGAGAGAGAGAGAGAGAGAGAGAGAGAGAGAGAGAGAGAGAGAGAGAGAGAGAGAGAGAGGGAAAAGGAGAAGGAACAAAATGAGCTGTCAGAAATAGAAAGGAACCATAGTACAGAAACTTGTTTTCATCTTACACTAAAATCATAAACTGAGTATGACAGGAAATCATGCTTTTATTTCCAACACACCAGTTCCGCACAGCATGCCGACCTGGTTGAAGTAAATTGAAGTATGATAATTGTTATTGTCATGAATTCCAAATTTCTATTCCCAAGTGCATGACTATGTCTGAACATGACAATGACTTGACAAAGTGGCACCCGATTTTCCAGCAGCAGTAGTTTTCTAGAAGTGTCTGGACTTGCTCCACTTGTATTAGCGCATCTGTTGGACCATTCTGTAAATTGTTTCTGTGTCGTAGCCACCTTGGCTGTGTCATGTCTGTCGTCCAGGCAACTGTAGTGACTCCTTCTCCCCATCATTGAACTTTATTTATTGTTTAAAAGTTCATGTCCAGTGCCCATTCACACAAATCAAAGAAACCGAGGTGATTAAAACACAATTAATCTCTGTTATCACATTCCAGAAAACTGAAGTCCAAGAAAGAGCTTTGGGAACAAGACTAACTAGACTATTTCACATTAAATCAAATTAGCCCCACTTATAATGAGCTTTTTAAAATCTATGTGTTTTTTTAAATATATGTTTTTTCATGTTTTTATTATTGTGGTTATGACATTTTTCCAGCAAACAAAATGATCAAGTTTTTCAGTGAGGCATCCATTATGCACAAGGGGAGTGTGTGTTTGGGGTATAATTTCTGTTATTAGTGAGAAAGAGTCATTGCTCATATTCTTGTAAGAAAACCTTATCTCTTAGTCTGTCTGTTAATGAATTTCTCAGAACTAGGCCTAGTGATAAAATGACAAGTAGCCTACAGAGTTCCCAAGGTCATTCATAGCCAAGCCTTCCCAGAAGCTCACTGAGGCCCCCTTGTGACCACAACAAAAAAGAGAGAGAGCAGGAAATAGACAAAGCCGTTGCTTTTTCACGAGTTGCACAGTTTTATACCACGAATTGAAATAAAAATGCACTTTTGGTCAACTCCGGAACCTGAGACTTCAGAAAAACAACTTTTTGGGGTCTATATAGGTACCATGTGTGATCATTTCTTTAATTGAGCAAAGTGGAGGACAACAATGTGAGCCTGGCCCTGACCCCGTGACCTCTGCTCTCAGGTGACCTCCTGAGCATGTGGCAGTGATCATGAGCCCCCGAGCCCAGATGAGCAGCAACCAACAAGAGGGGAAATGGGGCAAATAGGAAGCAGATTGGGACTAGTGTCTTTTCCCAAGGTTGTGTGCTCAGACCCGACACACACACACACACACACACACACACACACACACACACACACACACACACACACACACACACACACACACACACACAGCCAACTCAATCTGGAATTGTGCTAGAACACACAGGCACGGATTATTAGGCTACATTTATAGGTGCTCTTACAGTAAAAGAGGATTACAAAATTCAGATTCAACGGGAACACACACCATACATGTACTTCTGTCCTACGATATGAGATGTGAGGTATTCCCTTCTCACCATGAACACTGTTGCAGGCTTATTAAATAACCACTTAATGCAAGCAGGATGGCAAGTAGCCAGAAATGGATTTAATGCTAGTAGACCTACAGTAGGTTTTAGCATCATAAGAAGATGAGTATGAG